>JZSA01000365.1:0-210798 GCA_000956155.1 Cotesia vestalis | reverse complement strand
CGATTTTTTTTTCATTGTGCCCCGAAGCTTCAAATTCTTTGTTTTTGCAAAAATCACCATTATGAGCAATTTTGTGAATTTTATTCATTTTTTCAATGAAAAAAATTTTTTCTCTCTAAAATCTTTATTTTTTCGATTAAAGAGATTGATTTTTTAAAAAATTTGAAAAAAAAAAAAAAATTTTCAATTTTTTTCGAAATTTTTTTTTTTTAATTTTTTTTTTTAACGTCTTCAGAATGCTCCACTATTGTCAAAAAAAATTAATTCAATTTTTTCTGACCGCTACAACTGCCTTAGTTTCAAATCTCATTTTAAAAATTCAATAAAAACAAATTGATATACCCCCCGCGGGTTTCGGCTTTTCTTCACACAAAACTTAAATTTTTTGTATTCTTTCTAGCTTAAATTTCTTTCGTGAATTTTCTGTAAGCTTTTCTTTGATAATCACCTTTGGAGTGATAAAAATAAGGAAATACTTTTATATTTTTCAAAGTATTTTTAATGGTAAAAAAAAAAAATTTTTTTATAATTTTTTGGTGGGGGCCGTTATGCCCCAGAAAAAAAAAAATTTTTTTTCAAGAATTTTTCCAAAATTTTGGTCAATTTGTTTATTGTAGAGCCAAGGTAAACTAGTAAGATGTTAAAATACTACAAAAAATAATAAGCGGCTTAGGTCGGCCGCTCTGCCCCTCCCTCCCCTATATACACAGTGAAAAATTTTGTGTCATTGCGTCAAAAAATTTTTATTTGAAATATTTAACACTTTTTCGTGTTAATTTAACACAATAAATGTTAAACTTACACATAAAAGTGTTAAATATTTAACACAAAAATTTTTAACACAAAATTTTTTGACGCAATGACGCAAAATTTTTTACTGTGTACATATATTTCAAGATAATTTTAATGGACCAAAAATGTATTAAAAACTAAACGGTCATACCTATTTTTAATTAGTTTGTCACGGGTTGAGGTAAAAAATTAGTTAAAAAAAGTAACAAAATTATCTAAAAATTCTTCAAATTTATCGATAAATGTAGACTATCCATATTCCAAGGGATTTCTGATTTTCTTATTGGATGTCATAAAAATGTACAAAATTGTGTTAATCTTTAATGTTAAAAGCTTCAGACATTTTTCGAATGGTTTTTTTACACCAGGTATAACATCTGCAATCAAATCAACTGAAAAAAACTTTCAAAAATTCTCCAATATTGTCAAAGAAATCCTCAAAAAACAATTGTACAAGCGGCATTTAGATTACGCTTCCTTATTCTAACTGACTTTCGATATCGAATTCCAGAAGGACGAGGACTACTATGAAATCATTAAAAATTCCATTCGGCAGCCGAAATAGAAGTAGATTGCTCGTCGTTCTTCGCCTATAGAGATGATTAACTGTACCCAAACTAGTAGTCATAGTTATTTTTTATTGAATTTAATTAAATTCAATAAGTTTTTGATTTATCATTAGTTGTTAACTTGTAATGTCTCTTATTTCCCAAATAGATGTTTATAGTAAGTGTCTTCAAAAGTGAAAACAAATACCATAATCCCCCATAACGGTCCTTATGCCTAAAAGGTTTATTTTTTGCATGATATATTATTTTATTTCTAATTTCGTTTCTTCCACTTATTCAATTTTTAGAAAGTGAAGCACAAAAAACATACACATGTGTTAAACATAACACATACGCGAAATTGGAATCAAAAGGGTCAGAATCTTCTTCTGATCCTTTTGATTCCGATTTCGCGTAACTCTGACACCCTATAGTAGTTTAACATACATTTTTTATCACCATGGTTTAAAAATTTTCAACTTTTAAGCAGTAAAAAGTGAAATCTTGGGATACTCTGTTTTTCTCGAATTTTTTTTAAAATGATGATGAAACGATAATGGCATATTATATCATAACAATAAAGCCTGTCAAACTCTTCACTTTTTTGCATAAACTGTCTATTTTTCAGTTTGGGATTCTAGAAACTATTCGAAGTAAAAAAATTTGGCAACCATCGAACCTTTTTTATTCAGTCTGAAACTTTTACTCTCTAACTTTTAGCCTGAGAAAATAAAAAATAAAAAAAATAAAGCTAAAAAGCTAATAAGACTAAGCAAACCAGAAACACTTAGAAAATACATAATAGCAATTTTAAAAAGAAAAAACTACATTATCATTATAAAACAATGTTTTAGATTCATGAATTAACCAGTTCGCATTTTCAAAGCATATTTTCTATGCAAAAAAGTGTATATTTGAAATACGTGTCTCATACAGATTGTACGTGATGAAATTTCATTTTATTTTTTGAGATAATTTAATAATTTTTCATATTTTACTGAACAAACTCAATTATTTGATGAATATTAATGCCTTAAGTCTACTTGGTTGTTGTTAAAAAATTTTTTTAAGCAAAAAATGAATTGTGTAATTGATTTTTAAAAGAAAAAAAAATAATTAAATAATTTCTCATAGAGTATTTTCTATTTTTTTTTTAATTATTAGCGCCCGTTTTTCTTGTCATATGCGCACGCAATCTAAAAATATCTAGCTTGATTAAGTGACGCCATAGTTTTCACGTGAGAGAAATAAGAAAAGTTCTTTTGTTTTTGTCCATGTGTATCATAGTAAATTTTTTAAAATTAATTTAAAAAAAATCTACGTAAACTAGGCTACTGATATGAAATACCGCCACAGTTTATCGAATTCTGGAACTAATAAAAGAAGCCCGGTCTCGATACATCAATTTTTTCGGGAGTTATCGTGTTTACATACAAAGTCAGCGCACAGACATCCGGACGTCCACGTAAAATTTTTTTCAAAGTAGCTACATGAAATTATTTTTAAAAAGTATGAAATGGTTTACTTTAAATATTTTCTCGATGTAAGTCTATTCATATTATAGTTAAAGTGCAATACGGTTGTAATAGATGCATTAAAAGATCAAAAAATCGATTGACCTTGACGAATCAGGAGTAAAGCGCTACCTCATGCACTCCGCGCTATGAGGCGTGCAATTGGAAGTAGTATGATTTCGCCTCATTTTTTAAGTACAGGAACAATTGAGCTAAAGCACAGTAAGGCACGATGAACATAGAAAAGTTTTAGAAACAAAAAATTATTTATGATCTTTAGAAAAAATAACAAGGTTATAAGTAATAATTGATCTTACCTCTAAGTTTGACGATCAGCCCGCATTAACATAAAATATTAACATCTCATTTTTTTTGCATCTCAAAATATGGTTTCAATATAAACATGTTATTTCATTAATTTCTATTAATATTTCCTTTTGAAAAATAAACATCTACATTAAGAATAAATTTGCTTATAATAATCATAGATATTAAATTGTTTATTGCATAAATAAAAATCTTTCAAAAAATGTCATTATAGTTACCTATAAAGTCGTTGATAAAGGTAGTACCTTATTATATTTTAATTTATCTCGAAAATTACGCGGTAAATAATTTTCATTTTTTTTTCTAATTGTTCGAAATATTATATTCCTCAATCTACTAGTTTTTCGATAGAGTGGTGAAATTCCTTCGATGGAAAAAATTAAATAAAGTTTGGAAAATCCAAAAGTGCACGCCTCATAATCTCATTTTTCACGATAATATTGATTAAAATAAAATATAAAAAGCAAAATAATAAAAAACAGAAAACTCTGCTATGGTTTAGTGGCGCCATTACTCTAAGGCGAGGAAAAAAAATACTATAATAAAATGTATAGATAGATATACAAAAAAATCCGCAGTCATATATTAGTTTTTATAAATAATAATTTAATGACAGTGAACTGATCGCTTATATTAATTGAGAAATTCCGTCATGTGTCACTTTAGATAATAACAAAAAAATAATTTCGGTACGATCATTTTTTCAATCAATTTCCCTGCCACATACACCCATCCATACACGGACGTCCAGAAAATATTATGTTTAATGTTATTATTTACTATGTTAAGCAAATATATTTTATGTGCCTGACAAATTATTCGAATTGATATAAGTGGACTCATATTAACCTGTAAGTGCGATATAAATAACAAAAAATCAATTTCAGAAATGTCGAGAGTAGAGCACAACCTAACGCTTCGCTTATGAGGCGTGCGATACTGTCATTTTCCCATGCTTCTCCTACATTACATGTACAAAAAATGTCATTTTCAATTGCAATTATCTCAAGTTAGGTACTGTAAATCGTCTTCAAATTTTCACAGCATATGTATTATACATTTAATGACTTATATTCAAAGTTTCGAGGATTTCTTAAAATGAAAATCAATTAACCTGATAGTTGATAATTTTAAGAATTTTTGTAACAAATAAATTGTGGCAAAAAAAATTTATAAAAAAATTGACATTTAGAAATTTTAAAAAACTACAAATGCAAATTTTTAAAAACAATTTTTTGGAACAAATTTGTTTATTAAAAAAAATTAACAAATTGTCGTGACAGCTAACTTTGATGTCATTTTCTTAAAATATTGCTTTCATAACCGTACTACCTTAAGAATTTTTATCCCGTTGTAATATTGTTTGAAGTTTTTTCAACTAAGTATTGCTCAATCGTAAATGATTTTAATTCAACCTATATCACAATCACGCTGAATTCAATTAACATCAGATAATTTTTCGAGATTTTTCTTAACTACTAATTATTTCTTTATTTTACTTGTAGAAAGATAAAAAAATACATGACATTAAATTTAGCTGTCATTCCACAATTTTTTAATTTTCTTTAACAAACAAATTGTAGCAAAAAAAAATTATTAAAAAAATGAACTTGTAGGAATTTTAATAAATTAAAAATGCAATTTTTTAAAAATAATTTTTTAGAACAAATTTTTTTGTTAAAAGAAATAAAAAAATTGTCAAGTGACAGCTAACTTTAATGTCAAAAATAAATTATGAATCATTATATCAATAGATTACAACGATACGTATATATTGGTCGAATTATCTTCACAGTACTTACACCCCTAGGGAAGAAAAGTAAGAAATGTCTCAGAACACATGAAATTGTTGGCCGAGGAGAAGCCGAGGTCAACAAACATGTGATCTGAGGCTTTCTTATTTACTTCCCGAGGAGTGTATACTATTTTTTTCCCCGACGAAGGCGTAAAGCGGAAACTTCGTTTAGCGCAGCGGGGCTAAAGTTGACGCTTTACGCCCGGAGGGGAAAAATAGTATATTACACATCTAGGGAAGTAAAATAAGAAATGTCTCAGATCACATGTAATTGTTGTCCGAGGCGAAGCCGAGGTCAATAAACATGTGATCTGAGGCTTTCTTATTTACTTCCCGTGGTGTGTATACTATTTTTCTCCTCGACGGAGGCGGGAAGCGGCATTTTCGTTTAGCGCAGCGGGAGGAAAATTGACGCTTTCCGCCCGGAGGTGAGAAAATTACTTTTGCTTTATTCTTTATTAATAATTACTTCACTCATGAGGAAAAATAAAGTCAAGCCTCCTCATCTGTGGATTACTTCTCGACGCTGATCCTCTAATTCCGCTTGAGATGTATGGAGAGATGTGTATGAAAATAAAAAATATGTCAACACTGGATATGTAAATTGCGCGCTGTCGCGCGGGCTCTTGCCCTAACAAATAAGAAAAATCTGGATCCATTTTTTTCGATAATTTCGATACTAAATAAAATTTACTGTAATCATGAATCTTATATTTTAGGATCCATTATTTTGATTATAGTCTCTTTTGCATGCCTCGAATAGCGAAGCGTTGAGGTTGTGCTCTACTCTCGACATTTCAAAAAAAGCAATTTTCTCGAAACTGAAATTGATTTTTTGTTATTTATTTTGCACTTACAGGTTAATATGAGTACACTTATATCAAGTCAAATAATTTATCAGGCACATAAAATGCACAGAAAAAAAGGTTCATTTGAGCCAAGAAAATATTTTTCTTCCTAATTATTTTCTTGAGCGAAAAAAAAAATTGTTTTTGACACAAGAAACTTCACTTATTCCAACAAAATTAATTTTCTTGCTTTAAGAAATACGTATCTCGATCCAAGAAAATTTATTTGTCAAGAAAAGTTTCTTGTTTTGAGAAAATTCAGCCTCTTGCTTCAAAAAATTTAGTTCTTGATAGAAGTAAATTTTCTTTTGTTGAGAAAATTTCTCTCTTGCTCCAAAAAATTAAATATCTCAATGGAAGTAAATTTTCATTAATATTTTTATTGATTAACATGTCAAATGGGAAGATCAAATAATATTAAATAATTTTTTTTCATTCAATATGTATAATTGCACGCTAAAATAATATAAAATGGGTATCAAATATTCAAGAGAAAAATTTTCTCAAGGTGAGAAAATTTCTTTCTTAGCTGAAGTAGGTGGCGTTACTTCCTTAAAGTATAAAAAAATCTTGATGAAACATAAAAATTTATTGTATCATGTATTTATAATAATTTGAATTAAGAAAAAATTACTTCCACCAAGAATACAATTTCAAGAAAAATTTTTACTTCGGCCAACACAATTTCGGTCTTCTTTCAGGCACCCGAAAATTTTCTTGAGCCAAGAATTTTGTTCTCCAGTCAAGAAATTTTTCTTTCTGTGTATATTTCAATAAAAATTTTTTTGTTTAACATAATAAATAATAACATTAAACATAATCTTTTCTGCACGCCCGTGTATGGATAAGTGTATGTGGCAGGGAAATTGGTCGAAAAAATGATCGTACCGGAATAAATGTTTTTTTATCATCTAAAGTAACACACGACGGACTTTCTTAATTAAGATGAGCGTTCAATTCACTGTCATTAAATTAGTATTTATAAAAAACTAATATATGACTGTGGATTTTTTTGTATATCTATCCATATATTTTATTATAGTATTTTTTTTCCTCACCTTAGAGATATGGTGCCACTAACTTATAGCAGAGTTTTTTGTTTTTTATTATTTTGCTTTTTGTATATTATTTTAATCAATTTTGTTGTGAAAAATGAGATTATGAGGCGTGCACTTTTGGATTTTCCAAACTTTTTTGTTCTTTCTTTTGATCCGCTCTTATAATTTAGATGAAAATATATCATCTAAGCAAACTATTCGTAACGTGATTGGTCAAATATATCATGAGCATGAAAATATACGCAAACTCTAAAGGGGTCATCTGAGTGATCCGAACGGAAATGTAGCCAATGTAATAATTGTAAAGAATTCAAAAAGTAACTTGCTCTCTAACAAGTTATATACATTTAATACTTCATACATAACACTTAATATAGGTCCAACAATAGTAAATTCTATGTAATAAAATACACACATTAAAACATTTAAATATCATATCTATGAAAAAAATTAAACTGTAACCCATGAAACATTACAAAAGAACGACAATTCTCTGATAGCCAGCGCTTTCTCAGTAACTAGTTGGCTTCTAGCAGTTACGGTTAACTTGACATCAAGTTGGCGGTGATTTTTTACTCGACAACAGTTGTAAGCAAATTGACGGAAATCTACGGCCGAAACTTGAATGCAAATTAACAATCAAACTTGTAGTTAAATTTCCTTTCAACTTTACTATAATTTGACAGAAATACTTGTACAGCAAGTTTTGACGTCTATTTGCAGAGTAAGTTATAGGCAACTAATAGGTAATCGCTTGCTTTGCCAACTCTTTCCGTCAAGTTTGCTTCAAATTACGGACGTAGATTGACAGTAAGTTATAAGTAAAGTGGCTATCAATTGATCTGTCTTCTAAGTCTTTTAAGTCATAATTAAGAAATTAGCTGTCGGTAAGGTAAATTTTGTTAGGTAACTGGCGGTGGAGGAAATTTAAACTATATATCTAATTCAAACACAACCTTTTTGTACTAAATAAGAATAATTCTTCTTGAAAGTATTCATTATTTTTATTTATTAAAATATGTAAATATTGATTACTAAAATAAAACAAAAAATCGCTTATATAATGGGAAATTATTTATTTTTCTCTATAAAGTAATTTTTTTTTTTTTTTTTAATTATACAAAATATTAAAATCAAACTGTATTTTATTTGATTCAACTTAAACTATTATTATTTTAATAATAATAGTTTTAATAATAATAGCTTGCGCGCGCAAATTTGATTTCGAGTGCTTTATATTGTTGCTTTGTACCCATCTCTGCTTTAGTAAGTAAGAAAGAATGTTATGGCATCATGAGAGCGCATCAGAGTGTCGCTAGCACTTACTATAGCTTAGATTGGCATCATTGTCACTAACAAAATATTTCCCGCGTACTTGTCGGCTGTCCGTTGTCAATCACGTTTTGTCAACTGCAAACTATAAACGTGTAACCTGCAACTCAGTGTTTTCTCACAAAAAAACAGGTAACTAATCATTTACAATTTATAAATAATCAATGAAATATTAATAGTGAAATTGATGTTTGAAATTAATAAATTATTTTTAATATAAACAGTAAAAATGATGTGGGGAGATGATTCAACAACTGAAGGCGGAGGTGGAGGTGGTGGCGGTGGTTTCATGGATGAAAGCTACTCCACCGCTGCTCCTCAAGCTGATCGTGGAGAAACTAAACGTAGCAATAATGTCATACCTTTAATGATCTCGGATGTCCACAAAGCTGGAAGACATGGTAAAACCATTTGGGGAAAAGGTCTCAACGTTATTTGCGTCGTTGGTTTGGTCAAAGATATTTCGTCACAAACAACAAAGATAGGATACAGTATCGAAGATGAAACTGGTAATTTTTTATGACACTGAAGTTGAGAGACATCTGATAAATTTTAGAATTTTTTTAACAACCAAATTATAGCAAGAAAATTTGATTTAAAAATTTCATCTTTAAAAGCTCTGAAAAATTATAAATGACATTTTTAATGACACTGAAGTTAGCAGACGTTTAAAAATTTTTGATTTTTTTTATTAATTAAATTACATCTTAAAAGATATTTATGAAAAATTGCACTTATAGTTTTTCAAGTTTATTACATGTGACATTTTTTTTTTTAATTGTTTCGTTGAAATTTTTTCAATAAAAAATTTCTAAAAATTTTGAAATGTCGGCTAACTTCATTTTCATCATTTTTATTAATAATTTTCTGTGCCTAATTGATTTTTCAAGAAAAATCAAAAAATTGTCAAGTGTCTGCTAACTTCAGCTTCATTAATTTTATTTTGTTTTTCAAGATAATGATTCGACAAAATGCATTTTATTAATTATTTATCATTGGACATTTTATTTATCACTGTGCTGATAAATTTTTTACATTGTTACAGGTACAATAATGGCCTTTAAGTGGCTCGAAGCAGAAAGTATTCCGCCCGAAGGAATAGAAGTAGGAATGTACGTGAAAATTCATGGGACTGTGAGAGAGCAAGGCGGTGAGAACTGTCATATTTTTGTCATGAAAATAAGGCCAGTTAAAAAATTTGCTGAGGTATTTTCTCACCTGTTAGAAGTTATTTCAATTAGTGCCCAGTGCAAATACCCTAAAAATAGCTTGCAAGGCAAAGGAGTTGAAGCACCGACTGCCAACAAAGCTGAAGATGACGATATGAACGATGATATTTGCCATGGTTTAACTAATGAACAAAAAGTTATATACAAAATAATTAAGAGTCATGATTCTGAAAACGGTATCGAGCGAAATTATTTAAAAACTCAGGTACCAGGTAACTTAAAATCTAAAGTTGATGTAATTCTGGACTTCCTTGCGTCTGAAGGACATATTTACACAACTCGCAACGACGATTTCTTCAAAGCTACTTGAAAAATATTTTTATTTTTTTTTTCTACTTTCAAAAAGACATTATTCTTGATATTTTGTACAAAGGTCGAGTTTTATAAACGTATTTGATAATAAGTATATTAAAAGGCTTTCAATCAAATGTTGGAAGATTTTTTAGTTTGCATAGCAAGTCAAGTGATATAATTTGTATTAATAAATCTCGGTTTACTGAGAAGGGATCAAAGTAGCGATAATAATTCATACATCGTATCTAAGTCAAACTTATTGTAAAAGTTAAGATTTTTCTCAGCCACGAATTAAACTAATTTTCTTTGTACTTATTACAAATAGTTTTATAATACTTCCGAAGAATTGTCGAGGGTAGAGATTCAAAAACTTTTTATGTTATTGGTTAAATTATTTGTAATAAACTTAATCCATTAAAATAAAGCCTAAACTTTGTATATTTAGGTTCTAAAAACATTTATTTACTACATTAATTTTAACGATCTAAAATAGATGAATATTTTTACGATTTAGTGTAATAAATTATTACTATTAATTAAAATTATTCTCAAGAAAAAAATTATTAGGAGAAAGTTGATACCAACTTTTACTTAAAAAAGTGAATTAATGATACATTTCAATTTAAGTAAGATAATTTTAATTAAGTTATAAATTAAAGAAGAAAACATTCACTTTTTTTCGTTAATTTATATTTAATTTTAATTACATTTTATAATTTATATTAGTATACAGAAAATAATTTAAGGTAGTAGCTCCACAAAAAGCATATTTCAAGAAACTTATGGAATTTTTTTTGTCGAAAGATGAATATATTAATAATTTACCATCAAAATCTCAGATCAATTCACCGCACCGTTTTTGGGTAATTAATTTTCGAAATTGCATCTTTTACATGTAGAGGTATAGAGAGATGGTAGAGTTAGTATAAAATCTATTTGCGTCACTCGAGTGGCACGGAAGATTTTATACTAACTTTACCATCTCTCTATACCTCTACATGTAAAAGATGCAATTTCGAAAATAAATTACTCAAAAACGGTGCGGTGAATTGATCTAAAATTTTGGTGGTGAATTATTAATATATTTATCTTTCGATAAAAAAAATTCCATAAGTTTCTTGAAACATGCTTTTTGTGGAGGTACTACGTCCCAAGCGTCACAAAAAAAAAATTGTTGACTTTTTGAAGACATCAAATTTAGTTGTCATTTCACAATTGTTTTAATTTTTTTTTAACAAATAAATTAAAGCAAAAAAAATTATTAAAAAAATGGACTTGTAGAAATTTTAATAAATTAAAAATGCAATTTTTTAAAAATAATTTTTTTGAACAAATTTTTTTGTTGAAAAAAATTGAGAAATGGTCAAGTGACAGCTAACTTTAATGTCATGATTTTTTGGTAGATTTTACTCAACAAGAAGTTAAAAAATTAATAATCGTCAACTTAAATTCAACAAAACATTAACAAAAAAAATTTGTACCGCTTGGGCTTAAGTAAAAATTTCAAACGACACTTCAATGAGGAAATTTTAATTTTGTAAACTAAATGAGCTTAATTACCGGAAATTTCCTAATAATATCACAAAGTACATTTTTAAAGCAGATTTAAAAGTCAGTTACAAAATGACCTCTTTAAATGAGTTACATAATTCCATAATCCTTCAATTTACCCACGTTATCATTTACATAACTACTTAAACTAATTAAAAGAAAATCAAACAATAAATTAAATACAATATTATAAACTATTGTAATTTATTCCGCTCTAATTTTCAATTAATTTTTCTTCTCCGATTTAATTAAACAAACGAGCACTCCTATCTCCGTTAGTTCAACTATTTTCTCTTTTTTTCATCACAAGTTTCATTTGCAAAATCACATCTAAAAAAAATGTTAATAAAAATAGAAAACTTCGGTCCTTTGAATATTAAACAACAAACAAGCCGCTGTTCAGCAATTGTCATTATTTGTCATACATATCTTTAATGTAACGAGTAAAAACAATTGTAATTGTAATTGTAAAAGAAACAAGACAAGTACTAATTTAAGTGACCAAGTGACTACACCATAACTCATTATACATTCTTATGACATTAAAGTTAGCTGTCACTTGACAATTTTATAATTTTTTTTTTTGCAAATAAATTTGCTCCAAAAAATTATTTTTAAAAAAATGCATTTGTAGTTTTTTAAAATTGCTACATGTCAATTTTTTTTATAAATTTTTTTTTTGCCATAGTTTATTTGTTACAAAAATTCTTAAAATTATCAACTATCAGCTAAGTTAATGACATTAAATTTATGACACTGAAGTTAGCAGACGTCTAAAAATTTTTAATTTTGTTTTTAAATTAAATTACAAATAAAAAAATATTTCTAAAAAATTGCACTTGTAGTTTTTCAAGTTTTTTACATGTGCAATTTTTTTTTTTTATTTTTTAATCGGAATTTCAATAAAAAATTTCTAAAAATTTTGAAATGTCAGCTAACTTCATTTTTATTTAAATTGAGCTGTTATTTCACAATTTTTTTAATTTTCTTTAACAAATAAATTATAACAAAAAAAAAAAATTATTAAAAAAATGGAGCTGTAGAAATTTTAATAAATTAAAAATGCAATTTTTTTAAAATAATTTTTTAGAACAAATTTTTTTGTTCAAGAAAATAAAAGAATTGTCCAGTGACAGCTAACTTTAATGTCATGCTAAGTTAATTTTCATAATTTAATGTCATTACGTTCTTATACATAATATTTGAAAAGTAAACTAAACAAAAAAAAAAAAAAATCACAGGCGCAGTTGCGCAGTCTCGAACTTCGATTTCAGGTGTCGCATTTCTCGAATTAAATTCATTTCAACGTACATATCAGTCAGTACTCCAAGTATTTTAAGTATTTTAGTGTAAATTCATAAATACAATTTAAGTATTATATTTATAAATTTAAATATATTTATACACAACATATATTAAATATATATCAAGATAACGATTAACTATTGTTATGTATACATAGATCGTACGTATTAGAACTATGACACTATGAATTATATTTTAGTGCGCGGTAGTTATTTGTGTATATGTAGATGTATATACACACTAATGTTTGACGGGTAAATATAAATGTGTGAGTTAATTTATTTATAAGTATATGTACTCAGCGTACAAGTGCACGATATACAAGCATATATTTAAACAACTAAATGAAGCAACTTTTAAGCGACTAAGTATCGTGGTGTCGTCAACTGCGTATAGTTTGTTCGACAAATACATATGAGTAAAATAATTATGCTCGCGATAACGTACGCAAGAACGTCATCAGTGCACAGTAATACAACTTTAAATATCACTGGAATAGGTAATTTACTTTTATTAATTAAATTGTACTCATTTTTAAAATTAATTATGAATTGTCATGTGCTTATGTATTTTGTTTATGTGTAGGAATGTATCCTGTGTATAAAGTGACTACAGTGCTATGTACTACACAAAAGTTGGACTTTTAAATTAATCATATGTAATAAAAGTTGTTGCCGTCTAATGTTTTGATCTTTGACACTTTATTGTCAAGTGCCGCGCCTATTTGTCACCTTACATTTTTATTATTATTTATTTAAAATCTTAAATAAGAAATACAAACATGAGTTGGGTAAAGAATAATGAACAAGTTTTGTTAAATAACCTATAATTTTATGACAACGTTCTATAATAATTTTAATTATATTTGTTTATCAATTAAGTAAGAATTTCTTATTAAAAATTGTTTATTATTTTTTTTTTATATTGTATTGAAAGTGTAACTTTTTTTATAAAAATTAATTTATGACATTAAAGTTAGCTGTCACTTGACCATTTTTTAATTTTTTTTAACAAATAAATTTGCTCCGAAAAATTATTTTTAAAAAATTGCATTTGTAGTTTTTTAAAATTTCTAGATGTCAATTTTTTTGCCATAATTTATTTGTTACAAAAATTCTTAAAATTATCAACTATTTGATAAGTTAATTTTCATAATTGTTAAATAAAATTAAAAATTTGTCAAGTGACAGCTAACTTTAATGTCATACTTTTTTTTTAATAATTGTAAGGTCAAATTTTTTTGCGTGGCAATTATTTATTGTTAACTTGGTAATTGATTTGAAGTTAATTTGACAGTTTAATTGTAATTGTATTATAAAACAAAAATTTTATTTTATTATTGACCTGGAAGTTTAATATGAATTGATTGGTCACTTTGATCGGACAGATTGGTGTAGAAAGTTTTTATGAGTATGTTAATTAGTTAAATAATTATAATATTAATGTTAATTTATTTTCTAGGATGCAGCGAGGTCAGTTGAAGGACCTCTCGTCCTGGATGGCTCGACTGTTACCGGAGCCGTTTGACAAGACAGACACATTAAAGATGTTCAGTTCTAAATCATCAACATCCACTAGCACATTTTACACTGAATTGGAAGACGAGGAAGAAGCTACCGACAACAATGAAGATAGTTTAAAGGCGCAAGAGCAAGTACAACAATTAAATAAGAGTAATCACAATAACTTGAGGGATTCGCAATCATTGGAGCGACAAAGTGCAACAAGTGATGATGGAAATTCGCAAGATTCTGACTCAGTTATGGGTTCAGATGAGCACCAGCAGCAACAGCAGTTGCAACATAAACAATCATTTACCAGTCATTCATTTCCGCGAATTAGTTTTAGTGGGTTTCCAAGGTTTCAATCGTTTATTATGTCTACTTCAGGTTCAGAATCTACAGACAGTATTACTACCCAAGAAACATCTTCTATTGTTCAAATGACCCACAGTGTTTTGGAGTACAGGTCTAGCAGGTATTTTTATTGATTACCTCATTAGGAAAATAATATTCTTCTAGATCTTTAATAATTAATACGTTAGTTATAATTCATGCTGTAATTTTTTTATGAAGGTTAATGATTGATAATTCTCTGATTTATATATGACATTAAAGTTAGCTGTCACTTGACAATTTTTTAATTTTATTTAGCAAAAAAATTTGTTCCAAAAAACTATTTTAAAAAAATTGCATTTTTTATTTTTTTTTAATTTCTAGATGTCAATTTTTTAAATAATTTTTTCTTGTCATAATTTATTTGTTACAAAAATTAAAAAAATTATCAAATATCTGCTAAATTAATGTTCATATTTAGATTTACTATAAACTATAAACTGGAATTATTTATTATCTATCAATTGCATCATTCTCGGCATAATTTTTTTTTTACAACTCTAAACCAATGTCAATAAATGTGGTTTCTATGAAAGGCTTTGAATCGAGTGCTCAGTGATAAAAAAATCGATAGCAGATTATAGTATCAGATATAAATTGAATAAAGTGTCTTTTTCATTAAACGCTTGAATCAATAATTTATTTTCAGCTCTGAATATTTTTTTAAAAATTAAACGTATTAATATAAATTAAATAAATTTTTAGAAATATTGAAAAGTTTTAATGATAAAGAATATTTTTTTATTTAATTAAAGTTAGCTGTCACTTGACCATTTTTTAATTTTTTTTAACAAACAAATTTGTTCCAAAAAATTATTTTTTAAAAGTTGCATTTTTTACTTTTTAAAATTTCTACTTGTCAATTTTTTTTGCCATAATTTGTTTGTTGTAAAAATTATTAATATTAATTTTCATCATTTTTTTTATTTTCTGATCTTATGAATGCTCTTATAGTTATATTAATAACTAATCACTAGATAGCACGAGCCATAAGCTTCTTTTATTACAAAAACTTTAAATTAACTACAGCACGTGTGGAGATTATTATACCAGTATATGTTTATAAATAACATTTAATAATAAAAATAAAAATAATAATAATTTGTTTTGTTTTTTTTTTTTGTCAGGTATGTGACAACAAAGAGAAGTTCAAATCAGTATACAATTGACTCATATCCAGTAAGTGAATCAGAAAGTGAAGAAGAGTCTGAAACACGTTCATCTGAAACCGAATTTACAATAGCTACAGACGAACCCGAAGAAAATAATATACCGTCCGAAAAAATAATAACTATTTCTAAAGATACAAATGACGTAAAACGTAAACGAGCTAAAAAAGTAGCCGATGAATTATTAGCTACAGAAAAAACATATGTTAATATATTACATTTAATAGATCAAGTATTTCAATTTAGAGTCGATCAAGAGAATCGCGCTCATCCAATGTTTCCTCCTGATACTGTACAACAAATATTTTCAAATATCAAATCTATTTATAAATTTCATAATGATTTTTTATTGCCACAATTAGAAGATAGAATGAAAATATGGGACGAAGACTCGCGTATCGGTGATATTATGAAAAATTTTGCACCATTTTTGAAAATGTACACTGAGTATGTTAAGAATTTTGACCACGCTATGAATTTAATTCATACGTTACAACAAAAAGTACCGAGATTCGCTGCTATTGTTAACGAAATACAAAAACTTGATGTCTGTGCCAAACTATCACTCACCCACCACATGCTTTGTCCAATACAAAGGCTACCTAGGTATGAATTATTGTTAAAGGATTATTTAAAAAATCTCACCGAGGATAATACCGACTTTTTAGATACAAAAAGTAAGTCTTTTATTTTATTATAAGCTTATTTAATTTTATTAACAGAAAATTAATTTATTTTTTTTATCTTGTAGAGGCACTAGAACTAGTTTCAACAGCAGCGAATCATAGTAATGAAGAAATGAAAAAAATAGCTAAATTTAAAAAATTATTAGAAATACAAGAAAATATATATGATCCGTTGGATCTAGTCAGTGCAACGAGAGAATTAATTAAGGAAGGTCGTATTGTTAAAATTTCAGCGAGAAGTGGAGATCATCAGGATAGACACTTATTTCTAGTAAGTACATAATTGTTTTTTAAAATACAAAAAACTCCTATATGAATTGTTTTAAAATTTTAAGGGTATATTTATACACATTTTAAGAATATACAGTAAAATTTTTGAAGAAAAAAAAATTGAATATTTTCCGAGTTACATGCGATCCCCGACGGCGCTAACAAAAAAGGTCCTCCACTGCTGCAGTGATTCCGGCCTTCTCCATGGATGAAACATAAAAAAAAAATATTGTCCGTACAATGACCCTCGGTAGAAAAAAAAATATCAAAAATTGACAAAATAGCGGCGTTTTTGAAAAAAAAGTTGAATCTTACCCAAAATTTTGGTCGTTTTTGGCATGCCAAAATTCGATTTTTGATCAGATCACAAAACTGGAGGGTCCTTGCATAGAGAACTATATACAGACCATGCAGAAAAAAATTTGGTAATGATCAGATCATTTGTCTTCGAGTAATCACTGCAGCAAATTCGAAAAATGCTGTTTTGAGACAAAAACGTTTAAAGATAAAATGACCTTATTCTAATTGCCGAACGGCTACTCTTTAAATGGCTGTAACTCAAAAACTATTCGAGATATCGATGAAAAATTTCAGTATGTTCTTTTTAAAGGTATAACCTATCGAAATATGAAAAAAAAAAAAATCGATTTTTTGAAAATTTCACACTAGTTGTGCCTCTTAACAAAAAAAGTTGAAATTACATTTCAGTATTGAATTAAGTTTGAATATAAATTTATTTTTTTTATTGACTCAGTTGTTCATGTAATGACTTGTAATTTTTATTGATAGAAAGTATTTATTCAATATAATTAAATCGTAATATTTTTTTATTAAACGAATAATTTTATTTACAGTTTAGTGATATATTACTTCTGTGTTCTATAAGACTGATACCTGGACCCTTGTATCGACTGAGAGCAAAATTTTTGATAGAAAATTTAGACGTTATTGAAGGCGACAACTTAGAAACAGCTAATACGTTTTACCTAAGAGATTCCAATAAGAGTGTTGAATTATATACACATTCAGCGGGTGAAAAAGCAGCTTGGCTTGACGCTTTATTCCAAACAATGCAAGAAATAATGAGGCGAAAAGCCAGTCTAAAAATAGGCAACGAAAAAACTTCTCTTGTTAAAGCTGATGACGTGACAAGATGTATGGTTTGTGAAGCTATTTTTTCAGTTATGAAAAGAAAACATAATTGTCGTGCTTGTGGTATCGTACGTATCTATTGAATCTCTAATTTATTTTCTTAACATCAATAATAATCAATAGAAGTAATTGGAATCACTAGAATTTTTTCAATTACAGGTAGTATGTAGTAAATGTTCAAATCAAAAATTGTTATTCGAAGATAATAAAAATATGCGAGTATGTAGACTATGTCACGCTGCACTTACTCAGCCGTTGAGTAAATCTCCATCATCACCCCCAGGACCAGTACCAAGTCTTCTTCATGTGTCAGCCAATGCTCCATGTGTTTTATCTGGTTATTTATTATTAAAAACACAGGCCAGCAAGCCTTGGACGCGGAGATGGTTTGCATTGCACCCAGATTTTGTTCTTTATACATTTAAATCCGATTCTGAAAGTCTCGCGTTAACTGCGACGCCAATGCCTGGTTATACATTAACAGAGGGTAATGAATTGCCAGACTATGACCCCCTTAGTCAACGGGATAGAAAAGGATCCTTTAAAATTTATCATTCCAGAAAATGTTATTATCTTCAAGCTTCAAGTTTTGAAGATAAAGAAAGGTAATTTTATTTTTAAAATTATTTACTTTATTTTTAAAATTATTTACTTTATTTTTTAAATTATTTATTTTATTGTACTGTTATTAATGAGAGTACTATTTTTATAAATAAATAGGTGGACGCATGCCTTAAGTTTAGCAACCAAGGCAGAGTTACCTCATCCAGGGACTGAAGAAGACAAAGAGACCGAACAAAGTCAATAACTAGCTAATTTAATTATTAATTTGAATTAAAGAAAAAGAAAAGTGATAGCTAATAATTGATCACGCACAACGTTTTGTACCTTTTTCATATTTAACTAAAGAAAAAAAATTTTTTCTAGTGAATTATTTAAATGATGAATTATAAAGAAAAACTAAAAGAGAAATGCGTAAATAGGATAATTAATTTCTTAGAACATAATCAGCATTAGCAAGTATTAGTGTATTTAATAAGTAATGTTAATAGTACGTATTTAAATTATGTTGTAATTAGTAAATCATAATAAAATTTGTTGTATTGATACATTATCAATTATTATATCAAGTCAATTAATTGACTTTCGCAATTGAAGCGCTTGTTATTTTGTAATATTGTGTTATAGTATATTTAAAAATATATATTTAAGTGTTTAAATATGTATTAGGCATAAAATGCCGCCATTGTGTATTTGCACAAAAAAAAAATAAAAATATGAAACTATGTCAATTTTTATTTTTATCACTTTCTATAAACATGTATACTTATTTAAATTAAATTCTAGTTCAATTGCAGTTATTGAGAGTGGAAGCATTAAAATAATCTTATATATAAATACATTCTATGCTGGTCTTCTCTCGATTTATAATAATAGATCGATCTGACAAATAATAATAGATTTGTTGAATTCTCATTAATATTTAAAAAATTAATAAAATAGTTTTATCTCGGCCAATTAAAAAAAAAAAATATTTGAAATTTTTTTAAAATTCTACAAAATACTGATATTGGGACACATCTGATAATTTTCAAAATTTGTTCAACTAATAAATTATTGTAAGAAAAATTTATTTAAAAAATTTTATCTACTGAAGCTTTAAAAAATTATTAATCCAATTTTTTCAAAATAATTTTCTAGAATTAGTTTATTTTTCAAGAAAAAATAAATAATTTTTAACGGTACTAATTTCAGTGTTGTAATTCTACGAAGCTAAAATAGAAATTTTCATTTTTTAAATCATAATTTTTATTTTCGAAAAATTAAATTTCTCAAAAGTTTATAACTTGACAATTTATTTACATTTAAAACTTCAAAAAATTCGACTATCGATTATTTATTTCGATTGTAAATTAAATTTCATGAACACAAGACTTAAAAGAAAAGATAAGTAAAATTTCTTCATTTTCAACCAAGTTTTGATGCATTTTCTCACAAAAATATTTAGTTGACAATTTTGAATTTTATGACAATAAATTAGCAGATATTTGATGAATTTTTTTTTTTTTTTCAATAGACTAGGTCAAGAAAATTATTTTCAAACAATTGAATTTATAATTTTTTAAAGCTCCTAACGATGGAATGTTTTAAACTTTCTGCTTGCTATAATTAATTTGCAAAAAAAATTCTTAAAATTATCAGATGTCTCTCAATTTCACAATAATTTAATTTTTGACTTCTTGTTTAGTAAAATCTTAGAAAAAGCCGGCTTATATTCTTTTTACATAATTCCGTTAATAATATATATGTGAACTGATAAAAATTATGAGGATATGTTACAGATCAAAATACACAAAAATTTTTATCTTTTGTTTATTACCTTTTGAAATTTACATTATCGACTGGACAAACTTGTTGCTCATGAGTATACTCATTATAGTATATATACTAAAGTGAATTTTGAGGAACGATCGGATACGTATTCGACAAAAGACATAGTTTATGGAACTATACAGGTCCGAAACTATCCACCCCTATTTCACTGGATGCTGGATGATTGTTAGGCTCTCCCGTGATGATGGCTGGATTCTTTGGTAATTGCTGGAACACTACGGAGTGCTTGTCTGGATGTTACTCTCTGGTCCTCTGTAATTGTTACTCGTCCTGTCCGCGTTTTGATGACTTGCACGTCATATTATTAGACGTGCAAACACTTTTCGCAGTTTTTGAAACTGCCTGTAACGGTCGTCTATCGACTCAGTGAGCTTGGCTTAACAGACCAACTGGTCCACTGTAAGTACTTTCGCTAGAGCAAAGTACGACTCAACTTAAACTGTAGCTTTTATTTTCACTATACTGAACCTCGATTAAAAATTGTAGCTTTCCGGGGCTTCTCCAGAACTAGGTTCTATTGGAAGGTGATCTTTCCCCCTCGGACCTCTTGGGGACCTTCTTCAGCTGCTCCCAGGGAACGTTGTCTCCGTACTCCTTTATGTACGGACCCATTTGACGCCATTTGGGTCCACACGCAGGACACGTACGGGTTGTCTTGCCCCCGCGCCCGCACATCTGACAGAATGTGCGCCTCTCGTGGGAACACTGGCTGTAGGGATGTCCTTCCTGTCGGCAGTTCCAACACTTTCGTGGTTTGCCTCGCCACTGGAACTGTGAGTTTGACTGGGGCTGTACTTTCGCTGTCGGCGGCTGTCCTGTAGCGGTGCGTTCCTCGATCTGCTGTCGCGCCAATCTAAGGCGGTTCTGTATTGATGGTCGCTGCTGGAATGTCCCTAGAGCTGGTCGCTGCCTGTCGACTCTCGTACCCATCGCTGGAACCTTCGGGAAATTGGCTGGAACGGTCGTGGTAGCTTGTGAGTTCTCTAAATCGATCAAAACTTTCTGGTCATCAATTATTTTTGGCTTTCCTGCCGACTGGACTGTTAGTACCCTAGTACTCTTAGAAATTGCACCAGTGTTGGTGTTCGGCGACGCTGGTGGACTCGCTTGAGCTTGGGTACGGTTGGTTATTTCCTCCCTCAACGATATCTGATAATCTGAATTGGCAAATCTGCAGCGTAATGCAGAAACTATATCTTTCCACGCCCTGAATGACCGTGCATGTCTTCTGTACCAAGTTAAGGCTGCACCATAAAATGTAAATGGTATAACCTTATGTAACTCTGCGCCGTCGATGGGTGCGTAGTCGAGGGCTTCCTGCATCTTCATGATGTAAGTTTCTACGTCTTCTTCGGACGTGCCGCCAAATTTTATGTGCCATTTATGCAGCACGTTTATCAACGCTGTTGGACTGGATCTGTACGGGGCCCTGCCGCCGTAGTCTGTACTCTTGCCGTCCTCGGGTATCTCGTAATCGCTAGGATTCGGTACTACTCGTTGTTTCGCTTGGTTACTTGGGAGACTTGGTCGACGCAGCGTGACTTTGTCATCTGGGGGACCTTCACGGCCAGTGCCACTGTAGCGGTATCTCTTAAGAATCGCTCCCGAACTCGTGATCGGAGAGAAACCTCGTCTTCGAGCTCGTCCTTGATTGATATTGTTAGATGCGCCTGCGAGCCCTGTATCATCGTTTTCTGTAGCGGCGTCTACTAGAAGAGGCCGACGCTGTGATAACGCAGAATCGTCATCTCCCGACGCGTCTAAAGTTTCAGAAGTTCGGCCGTTTTTCGACATTATTTAAAAAAAAAAAAAAAACAAAAGAGAATTTTCGACATTATTTAAAAAAAAAAAAAACAAGAGAGAAAGAAAAAAAATGAATCTGTAGCTTAATATACTGTAAGAGCTTGGTATATAAGGAGAGAGTAATAGAAATAAAATGTAGAGAAAATTACGAAAAAAAAAAAAATAAATAAATTAAATAATGTGGTTAATAAGTACTGGACTCACCAAGCTGATGTATCTTCAAAAATACTTTACTAGAACTTGCACTTCACTGACTCGATGATAGTTTAATTAAATCAATTTAGTACTGTAGCTAATTATTCTGTATTCGTTAATAATTTATTAATAATAAATATTTAACAATTATGTTCAACAATCTGTAGCGTTTTGGCAATTATTGTATAAATTATTCAGATATAAATCTGAATTCAATGAACTAATTAGTTAATTAATAAATTAGTTAACTTATTTAACAACTAATATTAATTATATCAATTTAATATTAATAAATATGTAGCGTGGTTTAATATGAATTAATTTATTGTAAGGAACTGGTTAAGCACATGAAGGAACTTGAAAAATTGCTAGTAATTGCAGACACGTCTGAAGATCACGTAATTTCCAAAGAGAATGATCGGTGGTCTATGGCTCAATTCGGGTTTTGATATTTCTCCGAGATTTTCCCCTTCGACGCTTCTTATTGGTAATCAAACCAAGTTCGGGCGTCTTAGCCAATTAGGGCTTACTACCCCTTCCGGGTTACCCACTCCAGTGCGTAAGACAGTGGCGCTGTACCTCCCACCTCGATATGCATCGAGATGTCCTGGACGTTCGGGTGACGCGTTTGCCGCACATGCAAGAGTCCGCATGGACTGTGGGTAAAGGGGGCGCAGGTATTTGGCGCCACTTAAGTAGTTGCTTTGTTTAGCAACACTGTAACGTCTTAATCCTAGAGTAAACAACAAATGCTTTGTTCGGTGTAATACTGTAGCCGACTATTTGTCGCATTCTTCAGCGGATTATGACACTGTAACAATGGATTTCCAAGAACTGTCGAGTGGCAATAAATTTCTATTTTCTCAAGAAAGAAATATGATTCCTTTCTCACTATTGCCCAAATACCAATAAAAATAAGATATTGAATATGTCAATCCTTGCTAAGACATTCTAATACCCAAACTAAAATAAGTGATAATTAAAAATAAAAATAATAAGCTTCATAGTCCTAATAGTACTAATCATAATTTAATTCTCTAAATTAAAATAGATGAAAGTCTTGAAGTTAGTCAAAGGTCGAAACTCGCAAAAAACGGGCGACAATTCAAAACTCCGAAAATGACTGGCAGATTTTGCTTATTTTCGAACTTGATGTCCGTATTGATTCATAGAATAAGCCGACGAAATTTCATAAAGATAGGTGGAGAATTTTTGGCGCAATCCTGCCGATATGGCGCGTTATATCACATATATATATATATATACATTTATATCACGTACATAATATATATGTATACATTGTAGCCAATGCTATTTTTTGGTATAAGTTGACAAAATAAAACATATTATTCTAAAATTTCCTATAAATTTCGTCATGAGACCGGTTACAACAGCCAAATTTATAAACAAATCTACCTAAAAATATATAACCTTCGGATGTCTGTTGTTTTAAATATTATAAATTATTGGCATTCACAGTGGTTAATAGAATAAATGACTAAACAATTATTGAATAAAACAATAAACAGGTTTTAATAATCTATAACTTAATGTATTTTATGTTCAATATAAATTATAAAATCTTATAAAAATCAATTAGCTTTTTTACACACATAAACATACACAATTCTTTCGTTATTTTTGCTCACATGAATACAATACATTTTTTCGTTTCATTTTTATTAAAAATAACAAATCTCTTAATTTGCGTCAGTTTAAAACAATAAACAATTATCTTTATTGAATTTATTTAAAAATCTCAATATCTTGCATTGACCTGCAATGTCAACATTCAATATTTATTATATAATGAATTATTTATTAATATAAAAAAAATTGTCTAATAAATATTTTATAAAACACCGCCCAGTGGCAGTGTCTTTACATTATAATTAACGATTAGAGGAATTACACTAGTTTGTATAAAAAACAACTACCTCAAGTGAAAAGTTGTAAGATTAAAACAGTAGTCGCTAAAATAAGAGATGATAAAGATATGGTACTTAATGATGCGTTAGAGGTATCGTAATAATACTTTTTGTATTGATCATTACAATGCGATGGCCAGTCCTTTAAACAAGCCGCGTATGCTACCACATGAGCAATGTAATTCTGTTCAAATGTTCCTCGTAAAAGGTGAGAGTATGGACCTAGAATAAATAGATTATAAATATTATTATAATATTATATTAAGTGTAGCGCAAAAACTTAATTAGCTAACAGGAATATGCAATTTTAATCTATGATATTATCAAATCAATTATTTAATATTTATTAGATTTTTATCAGATTGAATTAAAATAAATAAATAATTAATTGAAAAGATCAATTAAATAAGGCTAAAAAAAATTCATATGAATTAAAATATTTAGCTCAATATTTTTTAAACATTTCTTTCATTTGCAAAATGGCATAATATCGTTTTAAGTTTAATTTATTGCACGTCTCAACGCGAAGCGTGAGTAGTGCTTCACTCTCATTCTCTCAAGGTCAATCAATTATCTCGGCTTAAATTGCTTTTATTCGATCTTTTTTGCACTTTAAGTATTAAATGAGTTTACAAATATCAACAATAACACTTTTTTATGACAGTAGATACTTTAAAAAACACTATTTTTTCTAGATAGTAAGAAAAAACCGTTTTAAAAAAATATTTCGGTGGACGTCGGTTTGTCTGTATTTGCGGATGATGTATGCGGTCACGATAACGCCCAAAAACTACACTTTTTGAGTCTATTTTTTTTTCATTGACTTCAGTATCATTATGAGTAATAGTTTATTTAAAATTACCGTCTAATTCAATGCAATTAAATTAAAAAATGAATACATTCATGAAATAAATTTTTTTTTTTCTGTGTATATATGTAAAAAAAAAGTAGTTCAATCTTTAGCCAAATATAGGCGCTTCCGATCATCTCAGTTTTATCTTATTTTATTTTTTTTTTGTCGTGAGTGAACGTTGAGATGTGCACTTTTGGATTTTCCAAACTTTTTTTGTATTGGATGACTCGAATCTCAAATCTCATTGACAAAGTCAACTCTATGAACTCTTTGCAAGTTAAAATTTAAAAAACGTGTCCATTTAAAATTTCCTTATATATTGATAATTAATGAAGAATGATAAAAATTTTAAAAAATTAGTTACCAGTAGAATAAACTCCCACATCTTCACCCCCATGTGTTTCATCCTTCAAGTACATTCCAGCCATATGCTGATAAAATGGCAATTCTCTATTAGGATCCGATTCAACAGAAATCCAAGTTTGACTTGAATTACTGTCATTATTTCTGTGGTAAGCAAAACCAGGCCCGTTGGCGTACGTTAATGTTTCATAGGCTGATGCACCTGACTCATTACGATTATGAGCGAATCCGAGGATGTCATCTCCTCGCATTGGATATCCATTCATTGTAAATGCATGAGAATGGTCTGCAGTTACAATTATAAGCGTTTCTTCAACTTTGGTTAAACTTAATGCGACATTTACAGCTTCTTCTAGAGCAGTCACTTCACGTAATGCTAATTGAGCGTAGTTTTTATGGTGAGCAGTATCTATTCTTCCACTTTCGACCTAAAAAAAAAATAAATAAATAAATAATACACGTTCTTAAATTTATGTTAATAATTACTATCGATCATTTTTAATGATTATCATCTTAGATTATAATTTTATCATTTTTTCACATCGATGTTATAAATTGAAAATAGGAATGGTAACTGTTACCATCCCCGAATTATATTCATTACCATCTAAGATCGTAATTACTTCGATAAAATATAACAACTATTATTATTGCTGACAATATTTAGCACCACAAGATAAATAAAATTTGTTTTATATAAGTATATACACTAAGTATATGAGTGTACTTTATAAATTTATAAATTTTTTATTTTGAAAAAAAAGTGTAAAGTAGGGTGTTCCAAAATTCAACTTCCGTGATGGACCTCTTAAAATTGGAATTTTGAGATCCGCTTTTAACAGGAGCTGTGTGTTTGGCATGAAAAAAAATTTTCATACGCTCTTATGCTTTTTCAACGATGTCCTTTACTATTCTATGACATAATGGCATCTATAACGCGATATCAATAGTGAGATATATTATTACATATCGATACTGCCATTCTAATACGGCGTATTCCACAAAATTTTACAAATTGACTTTTTTTGAAAAATAGAATCATAACAATGTTATGCAAGTCATATTGAAAATTTAAAGGTCAAATAGTTTAATTACTATTTTTAAATAAATATTTTCGTCCGTTGAATCTCATTAAATCAACGTTAAAAATGAACTGTTTTTACCGTCTACTGTAAAATTTTCTAAATGTGGGATATGACGTATTAGAATGGCACTATCGATTTGCAAATGATTACATTGATTTAATTTAAAATCGCATTAATTAATTTGCAAATAATTACAAATGTCTACATATAATGAAGTGTTTATAAATCTACGATAGTAATTAATATAGTTACATAATAGTCATGGTTATCAGCTTTATTTTCAATCCGCGATGGTAACTATTATTATCTCGTATTATAATTATCAACAGATTCTAACCATTAGAATAATGATGATACTGATTACCATCATAACAATGTTCTGGATTTTATAATCAAATATTACCATAAATTTTTACTGTGCAATGATAATAATAATTATTATCGTTATTATTACTATTATTAATATAAATGAAAAATTTTGATCTAAATAATAAGAATAAAAGTAAAGCTGTTGAGAATACGATGAACGATGAGTTATGAGATTAAAATTCATTTTTACTCTCTTTATATTCAATCTCAAGCGATATGCAAAGTAATGCAAGTACATCAGTAATGAGCTTCTAAAGTTACGAATAAAATTACACGCTCAAGTGGTAAATGGCCTTGTTAAGTATCCGGCAAACTTTCAAAGTGTCGTTGTGATATTTTGAAAACTATAAATTTATGTCGAGATCCTTCAAGTAGGAAGTTCATTATTCTATATTTATTCTTAACAGTATCCTCAATAATCTCGAATTATATCTTATTTTCTTGTAAATATTATTAAGATTTTGATTCTAGATACTATTCATTTTCCTATCATGCTTCATGGAAAATAATGTTGACTTATTTTTGAATAAATAAATACTTCTTATTAGAAAAAATTTTAATTGAGTTCTCATAATTATTTTTATAATATTGTAAATGTCAAGATAAATTATTGAATAATTGTAATCTTGTATAAATAGTTCAACTTAGCAATCAAAATATCAATCTAATATTAAGAGATTGATCAATCTTAATTTAAAGCAGATTATTATCCAAAATTTTTTATCATATATTTTAGTAAAAAATTATTCTGGTATTTAATTTCCTTGATTAAGGATGTGTCTTACTATCTAGTAAAAAGTAATAATCCTTTACTAAAAATTTGATGTGACGTTTTCATTGTTGGCGCTTTTCGTTGTTATGCACAGAAAGAAAGAAAGCCTTGAGTCAAGCGTAAATTTTCTTAAATCAAGAAAATCTTAAGGAAGATTGAAAATTTCTTGAATGAAGTAAAAATTTCTTGAACGAAATTAAATTTTTTTAAGCCAAGAAAATTTCTTCTTGCTCCAAAATAACTTCAATCTTCCTTACAATTTTCTTGGTTCAAGAAAGTTTTTTTTTTGTGTGGTAACCACTTTGGAAACGGTTACTGTAGCAACGGTTACCAAAAAATACGAAATAAAAATACATTTAAAAAAAATGAAAAAAAAAAAAAAAACCAAAAAAATTTATAAAAAACGAAAATAATAAATTAAATCAATTATTTCTAATAATTTGCCCAGCAAATCGTGCGGGAACGGCTAGTTAATGAAATAAAACAATCAATAACCGACTTTTCTTAGAACCAAAATCTTTAAGAAATTAATCTACTACTTCCTCTAATTTTTTATTTGTTTCTTTCTTTTTTAGACATCCAAATTAATTAAATTTTTATAATACTGAAATTAGAAGACATATCTGATAATTTTTGGAAATTTTTCAAAAAATTTATTATTATAAAAAAATTTAAACTTATAACTTTTTTTAATTTTTCATGAGGAATTTCTGACTTGATTTTTTTTTCATAATAATTTAATTGTTATAAAAATCTAAGAAATTGTTAGATGTCTGCCAACTGTTATTATGAAATTTTTTTAACGAGTGTAAAAAAAATTTATTATAATAATAATAACATACATACCATTAACAAAAATCCATTTTTATTTTTCTTCAGCATTTTAATAGCTTGCGTTGTCATATTTGCTAGAGTTGGAGTTTCATTTGTCCTTACTCCATGGTAAGGCATGTGACTATTAGAAAAAACTCCAAGTAATTTAGTAATGTTGTTAATATCCACTGACATTAAATCGGCGGTATTTTTAACAACTTTGCCTCCTGGGTTAAACTTCTTCCATATTTGCGTTAAATCCTTTCCGTCTTTTCTCGTACAACTCTCTATGTCAATCGAATCTGTCATTGGGGTTCCCATATTTTGGCCGCCTCCGCCTAAAATTACCTGTTTCATAATAACAATCATTAATGACATTTATTACTGTAATAAGCTTAAAAACAAAAAATTATTTTATCCATTTTTCTTTAAGCCAGTTAAAAAAAGATCTATTTTTTAATCATTCATTGACTTTAAAAAGTTAAAACAGTTAATAAAATATTTTAGTCAAGTGTGACCACGTTTATTCGATAAACAAACGTCAATTTTAAGTAATTAAATAAAAGATAAAATTTTCGTATTTTAATTGTTTTATAATGCATCATAATCATTAAAAATAAGATAAAATATTTTATTTATAAATCTTTTGTTGTTCTGAAAAATGAATCAGACGCAATCACTGCAATTTACAAACAAATTTTTATATATGGTTTAATTTTTATTTGTTATAATAATAATAATTAATAAATAAAATACGTCAGGCTCGATGATAACTGAATGTGTACACTTGTCTGTGAATAGCATCATTTAGATCAATAAATGACCGGATACCTAATCTGATACAAGAGTGTCGTGATGTAATATTGTCAATCAACCTTGAACTTTCTTGTCAATTATCATTTAAGCTACAAAACTTCTTCAAGTAACTTATAAAAAATTAGTCTTAAGATTATTTTATATTTTCTACTATATTTTTAAATATATTGAAAATGTTAACAAAAATTAGGAAAACGGTTGACCCTGAAGGCCATCCCTGCAACTTCCCGCTACTTTCGTAATTAAGCGCTCAAAATTGCGCTTATTACGTTTGTGAACTCGAAAAGCTCAAAAATATAATTTTCATGTAGTTTTGAGCTCTCCGAGCTCAAAAGTCTGATAGAAGTTTAATAAAACACTATTTTTTTAATTTTCAAACCGCAATAACTTTTGAATGAATGAACCAATTTTCACGCGGTTGGCAGCATTTGACGCAGTTTTTCAAATTCTATTTTCCATTTTTAAACACAAATTTATAAGACTGGAAGTTTCGGTGTAATTCGAAAAAAACGCTTTTATTCGATTTCTTTCGTCAACGATAACTCACGAACGATTCAACCGATTTTGACCCTCTTGGTGGCGATCGACGTGGTTTTTTAATGTTAAAAGCTGATCAGTTTTTGGAATTGATCGATCGAGCTGTCTAAAAGTTATTAAAAAAAAACTTGATTTGAAAAAATTTTTTTTCGTAGTTTTTTTAAGATTCAAAAAGGTAAAAACAATAACGTCCCGATTTTTGAAAATTTTCAATTTTCTTAGCGGGAAGTTAAAAAGTAGGTTTTCAGTGCACAGTTAAAAGCTTCTTGTCATCGCTTCAAAAAAGATTTGTTTTCAAATTTTTGTATTAAATATTTGACAATTTTGTCAAATTAATAAAGAGAGTCTTAATTCAGTACAGTAAAGTGTACAATTTACAACATTGCTATTTTAAACACAATAATATTTTGTTTTTGTCTTTAATTTCATTGCAAAGTAAAAAATTGTCAGCAAAATTTGCAAATAACTCACCATTTTTTGCCACTAAAATATTATAATTTTGCAATAATAATTTCATAATTTAATTAATTCATCAATAAAATTTTGTATAATTGGGTCAGAAATTTTTTTTTCAGATTTTTATATTTTAAAAAAACTGGTTTCTAAATTATTAAATTTCAATAAATTCTACTTTTTTTTTTAAATCAAATCTCGTTATTTAATAATATATTTCATAAGAATTGCCATTTTCAATTTTTTCTATTTTGCAAATCTTTTTTTATTAATTTATTATAAAAAAAATTTTATTAACGGTAAAAAAAAAAAAAAAAAAAAAAAAAAAAAATTCCAATACCTTAAATTTATTACCAGGCGCATCTTCGATAAGTTGTCGTGCGATATCTTTGGTACAATCTTTATATATTGTAGGAATAGCGCTATCACATTCCCAGTCTCGGTTATTCACATGAGCATAAAGTGAAGCTGGAGTAGCGTGAGTGATTCTCGTCGTCGTAACAAAACCTGTAAACATGTCATAAATCATACAATAAACCACAAACAGTTTTGCATAATTCATCAATTTTTATTTTCAAATAAAATAATTAAGTAATCAAATTACATAACTGAAATAATAATACTGAAAGTCGCAAAAATCTTAATTTTTCGATTTAATTAAGACAAAAAATAATAATAAGTAGATTTTTTAATAAAAGAAAATCGTAAATTTTTATTCCTGTCATTTTCAAACCCTTTGTGAATCTACTATAAAATCAGTCAGGGTAAAATGACGGCCTCGACCTGGCCCTCACGAGAGCTACTACTCCCAATAATTTAATATATTTTCACTGCATAGATAATTTAAACAAGGTCTGTTCGCCACTGATTCTTAATTGAACACATGATTAATACCATGACCGTGTGCTGAAACCGTTCGACCATTTTATTTAAATATAAATATCAATAATTAAAAAATTATCATTATAATTATAATTAATACTAGGAAAATGATTTTGTCTCTAAAAACCTTGGCTAACTTAATTTTTATTTTTTTATCAAGCAATAAAACGAAATTGCTATGCAGTAAATTGTTATCAGTTGCAATGACATTCATAAATTTGGATTTTTAATGGAATTTTTATTCTTAACACTTTTATAATTCCACACACAATTTTTATACACTGAATAAAAAATTCTTGACTGAAGTGTGAATTTTCTTGACTCAAAAAAATATCAAGGAAGATTGAAAATTTCTTGAATGAAGTCAAAGTTTCTTGAGACAAGATAAATTTATTGAGCCATGAAAATTTCTTCTTGCTCCAAAATAACTTTTGTTTTTCTTAAAATTTTCTTGGCGCAAAAAATTTGTTTTTTGTGTGTAGAAAAAAAAATTACTTTTAATTTAAAATGAGAATTTTTTTTATTAAGAGTCGAGGCAACAAGTATGCAAGTTAAACGTCCTTTTATTTCATGTGAAAATATGGTCGCTGTACCGCATTAGCCGCGGGATTATATCACTGAATAAATAATGTGATTGGCAGTGAATTATACCGATTATTGTCTCTTATTTTCGTAATAATCGCGGTATTATCTAGTTCCACTCGAACTTCACTCGCTCACAATTTAATCCAATTTATCTACATTTTTTTGTATCTTGTGGAAGTTATTAAAATTTAATTTATATACAAATAAAAATAACAAAAAAAATAATAATAATTGCCTGTATCCATTCCGGTGTCTTGCGCCCAGTCCGCGACGGTTCTAAGTTTCCTCTCGTCGTTCATTGACGGCTCGCAAATGTTATACAAGGCCTTTGGGTCTAATCCGATGACCTTAAATCTGCTTTTTACTCCGGAAAATATTGCTGTCGCAGTTCCGGCTGAGTCGGGCACCTGTCTGTCTACATTGTACGTCTGCAATTTTATTATTAACTATTATTTTTATATCTTTGTGATTATTAAATCCAGTAATTTTATTTTTTAAAAAATATAACACTGTTTTTTGTTACAACTGTAATATTTTTTATCGAGCGCAGTTTTATAATTATAGAGATAATTGAAAAGTTTAATAATGATTTATCATTGAAAATAATCACTTTTGAAAATCCAGTGTTGGGAAATTCTTCAAAATTTAGTTTATATTCTTCGCCACTGAGCCCTTTTCGTTGTCCGGTGAAAATTCGTCCGGCTGTTACTGATGCCAATCCCATTCCGTCTCCAATAAAAATAATAACATTTTTAGCTCGTTGCTCGATGTTGTTCACTTCCAACATTTTTTCCAGATGTTTTTGACCTTCTTTTGACCAGAATGACGCATCTATCAATTCATTCATTTTGTTAGTTTAAAAAAATATTTAAAAAATTTGATGTTTCAATTCAACTCAACACAATCATTTTTGAAAAATTAGTGACTTTAATTTTATAACTTAAAAAAAATTTTTTCATAATTGTTCAGATGTTATTTTAAAAAAATTATATTATTTACATTTTTGTAGAAATATTTTTAATAAATAAATTTTTACCTTTCAAATAACCAACATAGAAAAAATTATTTTTTGTTTTGTTGAAAAATTTTTAAAATATTCTCCTATTAAATTTGAAATAATTTGACAAATTTAATTGAAAAATTCTTCATTGAAGTTAATTAAAAAAAAATAACTAAAGAAAAGAATTATATTTTTTTTTAATATTCGAAAGCAATTTATGAGTTAAAAAAATAACTAATGCTATAAAAAATAAATTCAACCGATTAAAAAAAAAAATTGATTAATAGAAAAAAAAAATTTTTTTAAATGGTCGATTAATTCAGAAAAATCAATAACAGAAATTGATTTTAGAATTTACCTTCATAATTTATAGATCCTCGATTTAGCGAAAAAACATTCCGAATACTTGCAACCAAACAAAGTACTACAATAACACGATCCATATTTCTGAAAAAAATCAGGTAAAAATAAATTAACTCAACAAAAATTTAATGACATTTTTACTCCACTTTTAGTCACGTTTCACAACTAAAAATTCATTTACCCGTAATACCAATAGTATTTTAATTCAATTTAACAACAGAATAATAATGATAACCGATAACAATGAGGTACCGGACGATACTTTTATCATTCGAAGCAAACCGAGAAGTGACTCGTTGAAACTCTCGGCCGTGGCTACTCACTTAGTATTCATAAATGAGCCTTTTATAATGTCGCCCCGCTTTGCAGCATGAATCTCGAATATAGGTGCACGAAATTATCACTCTCGCGACTGTTATATTGCGGACATCGATGGAAAACTATCAGCAAAAAAATTGAGTGTATCTCTATTTAGTTAACGGGCTAATGATTCTTAAGACTAAAAACACACTCAAGGTTAGAAAATAAGTACATTTTTTATCAACAAAATTTAACACCTGTGTAAATTATGAATATTAATTAATTTTAATGAATTCTTGTAAAAATTCGTCACTCTTTCAATGGAATTGCTTAATTAAATGAATTAGAACCCTCTTCAGTGAGAAAATTTTTCTATTTGATATTTTAATATTTACAATTTAAATTGATTATTGTAATTCTTTTTAATTAAAAAGTTAAATTCTTGATTATTTTTAAAATTCTCCACAAAAAAAAAAATTTTTTTTAACAAAATCTAATTATTAAAAAATTTTAATAGGAAAAATTTTTTCATGATTTTCATTTGAATGAATGATTAAAAGGAGAAAAAAATAAAATTGTTAATAATTAAAATCTTGCATTGAAAAACAAAAAAAAAAAAAGAAATAATTAACAACCCCTTTTCTCCAACAACAGTATTGTAAATTGTGATGAGTATATAACCTGGTGACCGACTTAAAAGCAGACTATCAACACATTTACCAACGTCAGTTACGGTTACGACAAAGGATAGAGTAAAATCAGCGGGGGAGAATTTGATTACTTCCGGCAAAACGATTAAATAGTCTGACTAAATAGAAGGAATAAGTTTATAATTACAATAAGAAATAACTTTGACATAAATAAGACTAGACGGTGATTAATTTTTTAACTAAAAAAGAAAAATCACAATTAAAAAAAAATGAATAATTATTTACTTTACCTGAAAACTAAATAAAGTGAGACCTTGTTCTATTTCGGTAAAAGTTAATTCAATAGATCCATCTACTGGCGTGTAAACTCTACTCTGAGTACAATGTAAAGTTTAAGTGTTGTCGCGCTTTATATAACGACTAGAAGAGCTTTGTAAACTGGTAAAGACCGAGCGGAGATACTTCTGTATGTTGTACAGTGAACATACCACGAGAATTGCACGCGAGATGTATAACACTTCAGCTCTGCAGGTCTAAACACGCCCGAGGGCAACGGGGGTACACGAAGATGAGGGCGAGAGTGAGGATGATCAAGTGCAAGAGACAAGAGACTCCCCTCATTCCCCATCGTTTGTCAAGCTAATCTCGGAGTAATTGCTCTTCCACGGCTCTATATTTTGCACGAAACTATTTTTTATATACTTACATTAAACTAAATTGTTGTCGCCGTTTTTATTTACATTGATTCATTTATTTATTGTTTCCTACTTTACTAAATGCCTTTGATTCAATTTTTTTTAATCGACGGCATTATTTTAACATCAATGATAATAATAACAATAATAATTAGGTTTTATTCGTATCACTTTTTACATAAAGTGTTTTACAATAGTATATTTACAAACAAATTTGTTCCAAAAAATTATTCATAAAAAATTGCATTTATTATTTTATAGAATTTCTACATGTCAATATTAAAAACTAATTTTTTTTATAATTTATTTGTTACAAAAATTATTAAAATTATCACATTTCTGCTAAATTAATTTCCATCACAATTAAACAGCTCACTATTAATTAATTATTTTTACTTTCGTTAAAAATATGAACTTTGTAATGTCAACCTCACTTCTTTAATATTGACAGTTGGATTGTGTTTTTTTTTGTTTTTTATCTTAATTGTTTATTTTTATGCTATAAAAACTTTAACAATAATAATTTTATGAGAAAAATATTGCAATAAAATAAGTTAAATTAATTTTTTATTTTCAAGCAGTTTCATGAAGCGCAACTTTTTGTTGATGATAATTATGATACAAATTCATGCTGAAATTTTTTAGAAAAAAGTATTCCGAGGTTAATAATGATAATTCTAGAAATATACAAATTATTTTAATAATAATAAAAATTACTGAAATGAAAAAAAAAATTTTTTTTTTGACGTTCATAAAAAACTTTAAACTGATAAAATATTGTAAAATAAGAAGTAATATCTAATAAATTCATCAACTAAAATAAAATATCAAGTTAAGATAAATACAAATAATTATTATGATCATCGTTCAAAGTTCTAATGATATCTTCACGATTAATTTAAATGATTTAAGCGATAATAATAATAATTATTTATTAAGTGTCAACTATCAGTTAATAGAAATAATGGATTGAGTTAATTAAATAAAGGCGTGAGTGTAAAAATAAAAATTATAAGCCCAACAATATAAACGTACTATGCCTCTTTGACGTTATGAGATCGCGAATGTATGATTGGCGAAAAGGATGACATACCCAGTACACCGCGAAAAACATGCTGAACACGTGCTTCTACAAGAGCTTAGAAGCGTCGAGTAGGTAGTTTATTCTATTCACTTTAATGCGAAACCGTGAATTGAGATAGCAGTTCAACTCGTGTTTTCTTCGAATCGGTAAAATCCAGCTTTGACACGTGATAACAGGCAGCACGTTCGTAGATAAATACAAACGTGATCATTTTATGATGACAAGATGTCAATAAAATCTTTACACATATTACAATTTATGTACATGTATAAATGGTTAATGTCTGAAGAAAATTTATTTCTATCTAGATTCCTTCTTGTTTCACCAAGTGATTAATTATTTCATTTTTATAGTCTTGAACAATTTATTTTCCAGTCGAATAAAAAATTCAAGGTAGACAAGTATCTGGATGTAATTTTATTATATTATCTTTAATATATTTATTTTTTTTTTTATTTTTCTAAGTCTGTCAAATTTGTGTACTTGGCTAAAATTTTTACATTTACATTACATTAGAGTCCTTATAATAACTATTATTGCATTTTTAAGCTCTTATTGACCAGGTTAAAATGAAATAAAATTAATAATTAGACGAAGAAAAGTTTGAGCTTTTCATCAATTTATTCTTTTAGATTTTACATAAAAATTTAATTAATACGTGTTTTTAATACTCAACAGTGTCAAATAAAAATTTTACTTTACCGCAATGTTTTCTATCGAGTTACTGCTTATTTTTATTAATTTATACTCCATTTTAAAATATAATTAACAAATAATTAAATTACCTCATAGCAATCACCTGAATAAAACCATATTTTTCTTCTTTTAATTGTTGTTTATTATGAAGAAAACGTAAATAAATCTAATTGCCAATATGTTAAAACAGGTTTTATTTTTTATTTACATTGAATATCAATCATCAACTTATCATTAATATCTCTAAATCAAAACAATCATTTTTATTGCATATTATTATTTTTTTCTCAAGATTGGAATTGTCAATTAGAATAATTGAAATAATTTTCATATGTTCTGAGAGGAACTTTTAAAAATTACTCAGATAATTTCTGTACACATTATCTGTGCTTAGCAAATTAAAATTCCTGTACTTTTCTGAATAAGTTCATTGCGTATTTTTGTGTTGATAATTAGGAACACAGAAAAAAAAATTAACTTGAATTAAGAGAAGAATTCTTGGATCAAGAAAATAATTTTGAAAAGTTTTATTGTATTGAATTGAAAGACAAAAAATTTTTGAATCAAGTAAAATTTACTTAAGCCAAGAAAAATTTCTTAATTTAAGAATTTTTCTACTCAAATCAAGAAGATAAGTTCTTCGAAATTATTTACTTGATTCACGTAAATTTTTTTTTGTTAGTTGACAGATATTAAAAATTTTTTTTAAGAATTTTATAGCAATTAAATTATTTAAAAAAAATTCAATTAATAAGTTTTGACATTAAATTTAGATGTCACTGGATTAATTTTTAATTTTATCTAACAATTAAATTAATTCTAAAAAATTATTTTAAAAAAATTGCATTTTTTATTTTTTTAAATTTCTACATGTCAATTTTTTTTTGCCATAATTTTTTTGTCAACAAAAGTTTTAAAAATCATTAAATATCTGCTAAATTAATTTTCATAAAAAGTTTCACATGTGAAAATTAATAAAAATTACAAGTGAAAATTTTCAGGATTTTTTTATTGTAATTAATTTGTTAAAAAATTTTTGTTAAATTGACAACTGACCTCTAACTTCAGTATCATCTATTTTAAAGGATCTAACGAGGACCTATCGATTAAGTTCATTTTAATTTCGTAATTCCTTAAATGAGGTGCTAAATTTATGACATTAAATTTAGCTGTCATTTTAGAATTTTTTTAATTTTCTTTAACAAATAAATTTTAGTAAAAAAAAAAATTATTAAGAAAATGGACTTGTAGAAATTTTAATAAATTAAGAATGCAATTTTTTAAAAATAATTTTTTAGAACAAATTTATTTGTTAAAGAAATAAAAAAATTGTCAAGTGACAGCAAACTTTAATGTCATGCTAAATTTGCATGGGTCTCCAATCGTTTGTAAGCAAACAAACATTGATCATTTTAAAATAGAGCCATGCGTGTTAGAACAACTGATGATCAAACCTACAATTCATTGCTTAAAAGTTGATAAGGACACTATCCAACTAATAAACACAAGTTATCTACTGAATAATGTTATTCTTAAGTTTAAACTTTCCTCGCGAGATGGAGCGATAAGAAGATTACAAATTCAAACCACTTGCTGGCAGGAGAGCTAGGCGCATGCGCGCAGGAAACGATACATACGCATACTCGCGCGTTCTATTCGGTAGGACATTCGGCTCGGCGTTTTATACTCACATGAGTTGATGAGAACCCAAAGTAAGGGGCAACAGACAGAGGAGCTTAGACCCTGAACTGGTTCGACGCGATCCTCGCGGTAAGGGGCCAAGATGGCGAGTTCTGTGTATCAGCTATTGTCTGGAGCGTGATTTACTGTGTAGTAACTATTTTTTTACCCGTTTTATTGCGCTTAACCCGGCGGAGCATAAACAACAATAGATCGATCCTCGACAATAAACCCTCCAAAACATTGTTTTATTTTGCATTAATGAGTAATGTCAGTGATTTTATTTAATATGATATGATGTGAATGACTAGTGCTGTTATACTTTGTGTACTCTCTATAGTATTGTAGAATTGTGTGCTGAAAATTCGCCAAACAAAAATACACAAAAATTTTTCTACAAGTTTATTTTCAGGTTCACTATCTAAATAAATTTTTTTGTTATCAGACGGAGTGCAACTGTCGCGTGTAAAAACCCAGTGATTTTTTGTCGTTTCACGAGACTCAAACGGAGTCGGGAAATCCCGCGCTTTTTTTCTGCATCAAATTAACAACTAAGCTGAGTTTTATTCATCAAAAATGAGTAACGCAACGCTTAATATTATTGACCAACAGCAGCATCATCATCATCATCAGCAGCAGCTGCAGCCCCAGCAACCGACGGATTGTTTGATAACAAAGCCGGACAATGACGTCGAGACACTTATTGATGAGAAAAATCGATTGATCTCACGTCAGTACTCAGAGATCGAAAGACTGCAACGGGAATTGTCAGAGGTAATTGGAGAACGTGATGCCCTGCTTTGCGAGGTGTCCAAATTCAAATTTGAACTGGAGATGGCTGATCTTAAACGTCTGCATGATGATAGGTGAGTGTTTTTTAGATTATTATTATTATTGGTTTATTAATGTTGATTTATTATTTAATTTTGTAGACAAGGTAAGTTTTTAAACTGCGGGTGTTATGTTAATTATATTAATATTGATATTTATATTTGTGGTCATTATTATTATTATTATTATTATTATTATTATTATGTGAGCGGTAAAAATTGATCCGGAGATGAACGAGCGTGTAGTGGAATTTAAGTAGAGAGAGTCAAGCCAAAAACGAGACGACCTTGTAAGGCCGGAGTTCTTGTTTTTTAGGTGGGAGTATATAGATATAGAGGTAGAGGTAGTTATTATACACTCGCTGGTTAACTGATGATGATTTCACATTTCACAATCACGTTGATGAGAAATCCTTGTGTTTATTTCGGTTGTTATATATCAAGGTTTATATTCTCATTTCTCAGTGACAATTTGTTTTTTTCTAATCAAACTTCTTATTATTATTGTTACGTCGGAATAATTATTTGTGATTATTTTTTTGCTCCGAAAATTATTTAAAAAATCTTGGATAGAAAATAATCAGTATTTATTTTTAACTAAATCAAATTTACTTCGTTGTAATTGTTAATTAATTAGTTTTTTTTGTCAAGTAATGATTTTTGATAACAGTCATTCTTTGTAAACATTATCTTTACCTAATTAAAAAAAAAAATAAAATAAAATACCAGTAGAACGTATTATAGAATACTGTAGATAACATACACATATAATTTTTATTTTTCAATATTAAAATCAAGTAGATATTGACAGAAAGGGAAAAATGTAAGGGATTATAAAAGTCTTGTTTGTATCTTCAAATAAACTTTACGTAGTTTGATATATTTATAAAATTCTCTAATGTTTGCTATTTTTAACGTTATAAATTTGACAGAAAAAAAATATTATTTTAACAAGTATCTTATATAACTCGAAAATTTTAATTATGTAAACTCCAAAATTTGTTAAAATATTTTTAATAATTTTTAAAACTTAAAATTTTTTTAATGAGAAATATTTTCTTCTTACAAATGATTTAAATGTATTATCAATGATTATTATTTTACTCCGAAAAATAATATTATTAGAAAAAATTGTGATTCTAAAGTACAGAATTTGTCAAACTATTATAAAAAAACAAGGTATTTAATCTTCCAACAATCTACAGATTTAAATTGAGATAAAACTGTTTACTCAAAGATGAAAAATTCTCAAAATTAAAACTGAATTTCAATCAAATTTTTCTTTTTCCCTAAATTTCTGTCATATATTTAAATTAAAAATTTTTATTTCACGTCGATATTAAACAGCTATATGTCAATATATCAATAAAATATTAAAATACATATTCATAAGTATAATTGTAATTTATTTGGTGTTGGTTGAAGTATAAAATTTGTAAAAAGATTAAAAGCTTAAACTAATTGCCACTGAAGATAATGAGTACATTTATGGGTTTATTTGTTGACAATGTTTTTTTTAAAGCGGTAGAATTATCGGATGATTAATATTGTTTAGGTATTGTTGAATTATTTATTAAATCGGAAAGAATTTCTCAACTAGTTATGTATGATTTAACAATGGACGATCAATATAAGTACATACGTATAAATACAAACGTAGATGCATAAGCATTAGCTTTATCCGTCGAAACATTGCGGGAGTACGCATCCGCCTACGCTAAGAGGATTCCTCGCGGGTCCATCACCTCTACATGTTCCATTTAAATGCGACTCCTACGTATTTATATGCGTACACATATATATAAATATTGAGTTGGAAAGTTTCGTTTATAACAGATCCTCATAATTATTTTTATTTTATTAATTGTCATTTTGCCAAATTATTTCTACTCTTATTATTATTATTATTATTATTATTATTATTATTATTATTATTATTATTATTATTATTACTGTTATTGTTATTATTAGACTTTATCGCTCATAAAAATAGATTATACTATCAAAGTTGGGGCAAATAAATTTAGTTTGTTTATTCAATTATAAAGTTCTAGCATTTTTTAATGTAAACATAGTCAATGGAAAATTTATATAAGCTTCAGAGTTTCGACAAAAATGAGATTTATGTATAAAAAGTTAAATCAGTTTTACGATATTGATAAAACAGCTTTCATTTGGATGACGAATTTTTTGTTTTTCATATTTATTTTTAATTATGTGTATTTAACTTTTGTCACTAAAAACAATATATTATGCTATTCTTTTTATTTAGTGATATTTTTAAACTAATTATAAATTTCTAATGTAATGAGATAATTACTTAGATGATTATTATTTTTAAATAAATCAAATAGTGGAAAAAACAATAAAGTAATTCGAATTTTAGTGTGAAATTAAGTTTTATGTTGGTGCATTAATTCCTGACGGAAAATAGTTAAATTTTATTATCGTTCTCTTGAATTTAAGTTTCTGTCACACTAAAAACCCGCCAGTATATTTTATGTGAGAAACTCTAGATTAGTTTTCATTAGTCGCGTTAAAATCAGATTATGGAATTTAGAGAATCACCTGACTCTGGTGTTTTACCTCAAATGAAAAATACTGTATGAAAAATGCCTTTTATTTGTCAAAACTATCTAGCAAAATTCAGTGCCGATTAATTCCACTCTAAAATATAACTGATTTAAATTACAGAAAATAGTGATAAATTATTTTAAAAACTAAAAATAATTTATTTATTTATGCTCATAGTTTCTAGTTGAAGAATTTTATTGCAAAAAGCGAAGACATCTGAATAAATTAATTTTCTTTTAATTAAAAGCCATATAATTTATCAATTAAAATATGTTTAATTTCAATTACTGACATCGTTACGTTCTAATGTATTAAATGCTCTAATAATTCAAAAAAATTTTGCATTAATTGCTGGCTGGAAAAATTGATACAATTAAAAAATAAAATTTACTTGCTGGGGATTTACATATTTTTTCTCTCAATCGCATGTACACTCAGATAGTATCTTTTCTACATACATACATAAATTCTCGGGGTATCGTGATAGTTACAAGCAATAATTGTTCATGAAATTCAAGAAAAAAGTAATAATCTAAATTGCTGTAGATAAAGCATGTATTTTCTAATACTTAAAACATAAATCGTGCTCAAAGAAAACAAAGTAAAGTATTTATCAACATTTAACTGTCATAAGCTGTAAAAATTTATTTTCATTTTATTTATTAATAAAAATGATGTACCTACAACTGGCAGTGATGTGTGTAGATTTGAAAGTAGATAAATGGTAATAAATCGCGTTATCACGATAACCAATCAATATAGATTATATACGATGCCTTGTAGCTTGTTGCCGGTATAGCGCTAGGTCATAAGCCATCTTTTAACGTTCAATTAACCTGCGGGTTCAACGTTCGACAGTCACCTCGAAGGGCACTAATCATTAATATCATCAAACATCACCCGCTTTAAATCAATGTTTTAATCACATTTATTCTTTTATTTTTTTAATCGTTATTGCCTATTACCTATTACATTTATTGATTGCTTTATTTAGTGTTATTTAACACGCATATCGTTTAAATAGTGCTAAAAATAGCAATGTTTCACGTTTAATTTTATATTATATCACAATATGAGGTAATTCATAAAAAAAAGTCTGCAAAAACTTCACAAAAAATTTTCATATGTAATTTTTATGAAGGAATAAATTTTAACTGCAAATTTATTGTAAAGCTCAAATTGAATAAAATTTAGTTACAAAAAGTCCAAATTTTTTACTTTAAAGAACAAAGATCAGTTTTTTAACATACATAATTTCTAACACGGTACATAAAATTTGACTAGAGACATGAATTATTTCTGTAAAATCTAAGGCCATTTTTAAACACTTGAATAATTTTGATCATACATACAATAAATAGGATTTATAGCCGATAGAATACAAGAAAAATTGATCCCAAACATTTCTATCGCATTAAAAAATGCTTCAATTGTCCGCATAACAGAATGAGTATTATTATTTTACACATTCCTCAAGGAACGATACAAGGTCCTTTTATGTTCGAAAATAGTAGTATCCAAATCCGGTCCTTTGACACTTATTATTTTTTTATTCATCTGAAATAAAAAAGTAATTTTATTTTTATTATCCTTAAATTAATTTCAGAGAAACAAATTTATTTTGAAAAATTAAATAAAAAATTACCAAATAAATAATATTTTTTTTTAATTTATAGATTCGTAGAAATGTATCGGGCCATAAACTCAACATGTGTCCTTTGACGGTCAATTTGGCTCCACCTTCTGGTGTAAGACTATTTTACACATTTTTTAAGGCTTTTGAAATTTGATACTTTAGACCATATCATTATTGACTACAGCTCCCAAACCCGAATAAATATATACATATATTTTAAAAAATTAACCTGCAAATAACGTAATACTTTGAGTTTAAAAATAACAAGCAAAATGAATTTATAATTTTCACAATCTAATTAATTATCTAAAATCTGTTGTTATGATTTGATTACACGTATAAGTATGTCTCACGGAATTAAATTAACCGTGATTAAATCACGGGCGTGACCAGAGGAAACTCTCACGACCGGTTTTTCCTAAGACAACACACATTAATTTAAACCCACTATAACACCATACACACCATCCACATAATGCAATATAAACTGTATTAGTTTAGTTAGTACCTGTGGATATGTTACTGTATATTACATTGCATTGCATTAGTAGTTTGATTATTTTGCAGTTGAAGTCGGCTTTAATACGTTAAAGTAATATTTATCATAACAATAACATTGATTTTTAAATTGATTATTACAAGGAATATTTTAAAAAATTTTACTTATAAAAATTTAAGAAAAAAATATGAACATTTTTTTTTTATATTTTCTTAGTAGTACTAATTTATATTTTCAATGAAACCAATGAAATTGCCAGATGTTAGTTACATTATTTTTTGAATGGTGTAATTTAAAAATTTTAATGGCTTATCAAAAACATTAATTTGTATAATTATTAGATGATTTATTGAAAATGTATGTACATACACTGATAGAATAATTTATTGAAATTTAATAAGACTTAATCGTATTTAAAAAATGGCATATCAAACACTGTGTAAATAAATATCAAATTTTCTCAAAAGGTAATATAAAAATTCTTAGATATCATTTATGTAATAAATATTGTTTATTTCAAAAAAATTGTAAATCTGACTTCTTTTCTCCAAATAAATTTTGTTGACAGTGTATTATGTTAAGTTGACCATTCTTAGAGAAAAAAAAAAAACAGTAGTGAGGATTAAAAAGCCTTAAGATGTAAACAAATGTATATTCTCGCGGTATCTACCACTGTCACCAGTGCAAACTATCAAACTATCGCGTAATTTACGCTGCAGTGCAGTTAAGACATACTGCAGTAACCATAAAGGATTGAACCGAGAAAAAATATGTAACATGCATGTATATATTTATGTAAAAAAAAAGTTAAGGAGGAGAAGGCAATGTCTAGAATAAAGCATAAAAAGAATAAGAATAAGAAGTGAATATATGTGCTCAAGTCGGAGCGAAATGTAGCGCCGTGGCGAGCGCACATTATGTGTAATGTTAAGTACATGTATACATATTATACTAAGGCTGTGTTCTGTCTTACTATTACACTTAAACATATATGTGTATACGCATGAAAATATACACATATGTATGTTTCTGTTCCCACCGCAGCAACTGCAGCTTGAGTGGATATTCTGACGGCTAAAAATGAATGTAGACGTGATGGGGTAGACGAAAGGCGCAAGGTGAGGCCAGACCAGAGTGTCATGTACCCTGAAGAGTCTCATACACTTACACTTTGTAAAAATATATATACATATGTGTGAATGTGGGCATGTGTACTTTTGCTAGCAGTGTCTAGGGCTCGACTACTTTTCTTTATATTACTTAGTCGCGTATAGTGTAGGTATAATAATAATGTATGGGCACATAGGCATGAGCACACATCACACATGTATGAATATATGCAGGTCTTGAGAGTAGTCCCCTTATATATTACATTGGTTGTTCAAGAACCTCGCCAAGACATATCATTGCTTATTAATCTGAAGGAAGGTAATGAGGGGACGACGACATCCGTAAAAAACTCTCTAAAATAGGTACGCAGTTGAATACGAATGGAATGAAAGAAAAAATAAAATAAACGTGCCTGAGTTGACGGAGACTGTGCCAAAAACCGAGTGAAGGCTCAAGGAATAAGTCCTGCTCTACTCGAGTTCAATTGTCGAGCGAGGGCGAAAAGGCACGGCATTTTATGCTTCCCTGAATTTATCTACAAATTTATGTATGGAAAGTGGTGGAGTTGTTTTTTCATTTATTTTATGTTACGGGATTGATCTAGAAAATTTTGTTACACAGAAACAAAATTGTAGGAAAAATTAAAGTTGTCACATCTTAATCCAGGACCAGACTTCAATATTCACTTTCATATTTTTTATTTTAAAATTTACCATGTTCCATCGTGAAAATGCTTATAAAAGTAGTAAACATTCGAATTTTTACGATGTAACATCATAAGTTTTTAAATGTAAAATTGTCAAAGTGAAAATATCGAAATCTGGTTTTAGATTAAGATGTGACAATTTTAATTTTTCCAGCAATTTTTTCGCTTATATTTTTTGAGGGCTGAATTATGGAATTTCATTTTGTTATAGCTATTAGAAGTATGAAAAGCAAGAGTTATGTGTGAAAAATTTTTGATGTTGTTTAGTAAGTTATTCTTGAGTTGATGAAATTAACTTAAATGAACTTAACTGCTATAAAAAAAACTTTAAATTTCAATACATGAAATTTAACGTGAATTTTGCTTGATTTCTAAATAAATTTTTGTAAATTTTTTCGCATTTTCAATATTTTACTAAGAAAAGTAATTTAAAAAGATTTTTTGATACTCGTCTGTCGGCGAGCACGTTTTGTTCGTTGCACTAGTACATTCGTAGCCAAAAGAGCCATCCAGTTAGTTACATAGTTGAATGTATTATCAATATAAACTTTGACATGGTATTTGGATTTTCAAGTTTAGTACAGAACTAGAAGAGATTTAGACATGCTCTAAATAAAACTCCTTAAAATAATATCTATGATGAGCGAGTTATCGAATTGAAATCATTTTTTAAAAAATTATTTTTATTTCTTCCAAGGATGAATGTTTCTGCAATATATAGAAATTGAAATTTTAATTCAATTTTTGTATGCTTGTTCGTATTTTCAATACTTTGCTCAAAAATTTAATTTAAAAATTTTGATTATTTTTCTTGCTTGGAAACTTAAAATTTTTCGTAACTAAAAATATGTAATAGAAAATACTTGAAATAAGTGATTGTCGAACTTGAATTTCATAACACAATTTTAATGAAAATCGGTGACGTTTTATGAGCAGACGCAATAACTTTCACGTCAATTTTACTATAAATTCTATTGAAATTAAGTTAGTAAAGAACACTCCTCCACCTTTCACAAATTAAAAAACTTCATCGCATATCAAAATAAAATTTTACAAATAATCAATCATGCGTAATAATTGTAAGAATAATAAAGTTTATAGTATATTACACCCCTTGGGAAGGAAAATAAGAAAAGCCTCAGATCACATGTAATTGTTGGCCGAGGCGAAGCCGAGGTCAACAAACATGTGATCTGAGGCTTTCTTTTTTACTTCCGAAGGGCTGTATACTATTTTTCTCCTCGACGGAGGCGGAAAGCGGCATTTTCGTTTAGCGCAGCGGGAGGAAAATTGACGCTTTCCGCCCGGAGGTGAGAAAAAATATTTTCGATAGAGCACGAAGTAAATTTATTGAAAATGAGGAAAGATAAATTTTCCACTCATTGTACAACAATCGCCAGAATTTTCCTACTTATCGCTTCGACGCAGCCGTACCATGCGCCAATCCTCATTAAAAATAATCTTCCGCGTACCGCATGATAAAAAAAAACATTATCGCATGATTAACAACTCAAATATTAGTCACTTTATTACAGAAAAAGTAAATAAATTAATAACTGTGGAGGAATGTATGAAAGAGATCACTAAAAGTTTATAAATTAGAAAGGAAAGTTATTTAAATAAAACAGCATATGTAATTATTGATTGCTTAAACGTGCATTAAATATCCAGGTGTTTATGTCCTACAGTATCATTGATAAATGTTATTCATATGCTTATTATATCTATATCTAAGAAGCGTGATGCAATTACGTGCCTACGCCTGAGTATAGGAAAACGATCGCAAGCTTACAATATATAATATACTTACATGCTGTACTGTGATATACGTTATGCAAAAATATTCCACACTAAGCTTCCCTATTGTCGTCATTGCTTTAAGGTTTCGTCTCGGACTTTTTTTATCCCGATTGAATAACGTGAATTATTGTCGCTATTTTTATAAAAGACTCAATGAATATTTTTCATACTGTTATCGTAACCGCAGTCGTTGTAAAAAATTTATATCATGATGCCTTATCAAAAGTTTATGATGTAGCATAATATTGAAATATTTTAACAAAAAATTATATTTACTTAACTTTTGATCAAAAACATTTTAGTGGCTGTTTAGATTTACAGTCTCTCGGTTTTTTTGGCATAAAAAAAATTCAGAAGTATTTTTATTTTTATATTTTACAGCAGGCTTACAATAATGATTATAAAAATTTGTAGGAATAAATTTTTCAATTAGTTATAGAGCTTTTGATGTTACCAAAAATTTGATATCGACTAAAAATCGTTGATAAAATGTGTCTATATAAGTCTCGTGATTTCTGGCATCTTTTTTCCGTATTTTACGCGAAAAACAAACAATTAAAAAAAACTATGAAAAATGTCAACATTTTTTCAAAAAATTTTTTTAATTGAAAAATTGATATTTCTGAGAATCTCTTTTTTTTTTCAATATTCCTTTTTTGGTGAACTCTAAAAAAAATAGTTAAAAGAAATTCTGAACATAATTTTTATGGAATTTAATGTTGTGAACCGTGAAACTAAACAATTACTAATATATTGTCAAACTTGACAAAAATTATAAAAAAATATACTTCGAAACTTAAGTTCAATTTGATAACGCCTATCTGAGGTTATGCTACCTTCAATGTACGAGCATTTATGACGTTTTTACACAAGTAAAAATGCAAAAATTCATCCAATAATTGTTATTTTCTTAAATATTAGAAACTTTTTCATTCATGATTTCGCACATATTCGTTGTAAAAAAAAATTTCCACTTGAAGCCCTGAATAATTTATCGACGCGAATCATTGAAACTTGTTAATCTAGAATTAAACCCTTTCCCAAGGTTCGATATTCACAAATAGAAATAGAGTGTATTGAGAGAAATTGATCAGGTCATCTCGACCTTCAGACTCCGAGTTTGTGGAATAGCTTTTATCGATCTTGATACTTATACCTCTATTTCTCTTCACTCTATTTAGACACTGCACTAAGACATCTGCAACAATTAAATTTGCACACACATACAGTACAAATCAACAAATTATCTATCTGAAAATATATTACACCAGTAATTACTTTTCCAATATCACACAATCTATTTTAAAGTCATTCTAAAACCATCTCTGGAAAAGCATTATAAATTATAAGGTTTTAAGAATTGATTACAGGAATCAATATCCAACTTTACAATCTAATTATTTTCCATAAATAAACTCAAAGTATAATAAAATAAAAAATGAAGTAAAAGTTAGCTAAACTAAAATTAACGATAATCGATTGATTGGATGTTAAATATAAATACAAAAAAGCTATATAGAAACTCAATAGTTAAAAGTCCCCTCCGTTTTTTTAACGTCCATGGATGAATGAGTAATCTGATCGTAAAGCTTTTACAGGAAGGCTTCACTTATTCTCAAGTTCTCTATATTTTTCGCTACTCTGCCGTATACTCGTACTCCCTACGGGGTATTTTTTTCTCTGTTTTTAAAGATCACAAACAACTATTCAATTACCCGTTGGCCATTGGTTAACTTCAAGTCAAGTGTTGCAAACTGATTAAAAAAAGATTACAATTAAGTTTCAAAAATGTTATTCTTTTTTTTGAATTTTTTCTCAGTCTTGAAAAAATAATAACTTATAAATATTGTTTTTTTTTTTAAACCTGTAGAAAATTTTATACATCCAAAAGGTCAACTCATGTTTTCTAAGCCCTTAAAAAAACATCTTTAATTCCAACTTCCCATATTCTTCTCCTCCTTCACTACACTCTTGAAATTTTACTTTTCTCGTATCGTACAGGTTAACTTAAATTAAAGCGTACAACCCAAAAGAACGAAAAACTAAAAAACGCACAATTTAAATAATTAAGAGAATAAAGAAAAGTCTTGTCTCTGGCGTACTTATATGATATAATGGGGTTTTTTTTTTTTTTTTGTTAAATTTAGCATCATTGGAAAAATCTTGACCTGAATTTTTGCCTTTTCAAGGTTTCGTATGGTTTTTAGCAATAGTTAATTTATTATGATAACTTTTCAGAGTAGTTATAAATAGATTTGAATTTCACGCCCGATTAAATTTGTTTATTTATTTTTTTTTGTAAATGTGAAGTGGTTTACATCAAGCATTAATCCTTATCATTTAAAGAATAACAAAAATTTTGTGACTAGTATGTTTTTCTTATTAAGAGGGTTTCTATAGTCAAATTTGGTATCATCAAAAAGGTCGCAATTAAAATTTTCTCTTCTTACAGTTTGATATTTTTTTGGTGACACTCAATTTATCCTCTAAATAAAAATACATGAAAATCTTGAAGTAAGTCATAGATCGAAAATTGCAAAAACGGGCCACGGTCCACAATTAGTTTAAATTAAGGCGCGCGCTATTCAAATTTCTACTCTTCTAAATAATTAAGAGAATAACAAAAATTTTGTGAGAGGCGTATTTTTATTTAAGAATGAATTTTTATAATTAAATTTATTTTATTTATATATTAAATTTTTGATCATGCAGCTATTGCTCCCCGTGACCACAAATCAGTACACAAGTTTTAGTAGATTTTTTTATTTTTCTTAATAATACTGGAATCTAAATTTGGTATCACCGGATAGATATTGATCTGAATATGTACTTTTCCATCATTTTATATATTTTATTGTGAAAGTCAATTTTTTATGTTAAGTTTTTAGAGGAGTTTTGAATAGCTCATTGGTTCTGTAAGTTCTTTTCTTCAAATTGGTCCATAAAATTATTGGTAATTGTTTCATAGTAATATTCTTTTTTTAATTAATTCAAAAGTATCTAATCCTGAGACATTGCAATGTAAAATATCAAAAAGTCATTAAGCCCAAAAATTTTTTCACTCATAATTTGTAATTCTCGGCAGTCACATAGTGTCCTTTAAAACACCAATTCAAATAAACTCGTATGAAGAAAACTGTGTGGCTTTTTTAGCGAGCCCAGAATTTGAAACACATTGTCAACTGATGCATTTCACACATATTTCCAGCATCTGTTGATGGCATGTGAATTGGTATGTTTCATCTGTCCACATATCTCTCGTCAATCCATCCCTATCTGTTTATCTACTCTCCATTCACTCGTCTCACTCTCGCTGTAGCTGTTGCCATTGTCATTACCATTATCATCATTATTTTCAACAGTTCGTTACAACAGAACGCTCTAATTAAAAAACCAAACGCCAATACGTTTTTTATTTTTCCCCATAAAAACTCATTTTTGCATACAATGTATGCATGTAGAGAGCTGTGTTTCCAATTTTTAAAAACGTTATTTACTTTCCCGTTAATTCATTAAATCTTTACTTCTTTTTTTTTTTTTTTTTTTTTTTTTTTTTATTGTCTTTCGCAAAACACATAAAAATGTACCCACAAATTCTTTCCACATAATTTTTTTACGGTTTTAATTTTTTACCCGGCACTTAATTTCCTGAGATTCTTTACTGGGCACTTGAATCCTCCTCCTCTTAAAAGTTAAACTTAAAACTTGTCCTTATCCTCGGTAGGCTGTTTGCAGAAGTTTTTGGAGTAGAGCTCAGGTACTGAATACTACGCTGAATAATACCCGAGCCGGGGATTCCCCAATCGGGTGGTAGTACTTTTATTTATTTACGAGCTGGGGGGCCTTGTATGTACTTATACGTCCATCTTGTTCTACACTACAGTTTAATTTTATTATACTTTCAGCTAGCCCTCTGTTCTCTAACTCTGTCACATACATACCGTATAGTAGGCCAAGATTCCGTCTTTTGAGTGTTATGTAGTAGTAGTAGGACCATCACATGTTGATGTGGAGGGTCTTCAAGAGGCGAGGTTCTGGATGACACGTGTCAAGTTTTGTAGATTTTGTTAAATTCCCTCTGCCCATATAATAATTTTAAATTTTTTCTTTAAATCTTAAATTTATTTAAAACTCAATGTAAGTTGAGGGGCAATATTTTCTTCTTCATTTTTTAGGTTCCTCTTTCTGCTTTTTTTTGTTTTTTGTCCTGCTACACTTTACATTAAATATTATATCTACAGATGCTTGACTATGACTTGAATTTTATTTTGAGTTGAGAAAAACCAATGCCGTGATTTATGACTCGAGATTTTTTATTTCTGTTAAATTACGTATACAAGTAAAAGTAGACGTCACTAATTTTTGTACGTACTACGTTATGAGAAAATTATCTTTAAAATAAGTTAAGTAGCTTGAATTTAGTTTTATTCATTGGATACTTGTAAGCTTGTTGATGTTTGTCGTTGCTGGTTAATTTTAATCATCACTTTCTTAAGCTGCTTGACAGATTTATCGCTCGATTACAGTCTTATAAGGGATATTATTTTATACCTTGTTTAACAAATAATGGCTTACTTTTATTTTTCTTGTTATTTTTTATCAATATAAATTTATATATTTACTTATACACTTAAAAAAAAAAAAAAATTCTTCGTTGGAGAACTAATTTTTTTGGCTCAAGAAAATTTCTTCTTCCTTCTTAGATTTTCCAAAATATGTTCTTGCCTCAAATAACTTTTGTGTATTTGTTGAAAAAAAAAAAAAAATTCAAGAATTGTCTGCTAATTATCATTGAATAAATTAAAAATTTTCAGAGACGATAGTTCTTTAATTTGAACCGCCAGTAAAATATAAGTTGAAAAAAACCGGAAATGTGTTTTACAGATGTAAGCTGTTAAGAATTAGTTCAGTCAGAATGGGAATTAGAATTATAATTTTGAACAGTTTCTGGAAAGACAATGATGTGTGAATATGCATATGTATATTGAATAATGAATATGAAGGTTTGTTGGCTGGAAAAAAAAAAAAAAAAAAAAAAAACAAAACGGAGGGCTTTATATAGTTTAGTTTCGCGTAGACTTTAATGTCTACATCTCGAATTAGAGATGCTAAAGTTAGACAGTGTAGTGAGACGAGACCCCACGGGTTAGTTTGAATGGTTTAAAAAATAATAATAGTAATAACAATGATGATAATGAAAATATGAAAAATGAAAAAAAAGACTGAGATAGAGGAGGGTTAAAGTGAATTGAAAACACATAAATAAAATGTATGCATGACAAAGTTTATAAGACCTGTTATGAGTTATGATGTTGGAGCTATAATGCCAGACGAATTACTTGCTGTTCGCTCGAGTTAATATAATGCTATTGTTGATAATATATAAATATTCTTTTATTACACGTATATTTTTTTAATATTCATTACAAGATGAGCTTTAATAGTTTTGTTACTTTTTTTTTTTTTTTTAATTTAATTTCACTTAGAAATTAAAAATATTCTAAATGAAATTCGATTGTGAGAGTAAAATCTTTAATGATTTTTCCGAGTACTCTTGATCTCTCATAATTTATTTTGTACGAATTTCGAAAAAAAATTATTTAATTTGAAAATTCTTTCCCGAAGTGGGATTCGAACCTGAGCCTGGCCGATGAGTCAGTACGAGCGATCTATAGGTTATGCGCCTTAGGCCGCTCGGCCATCATCGCCAGTGAAATAAACTTTCTTTTTTTCTATTTGAAAATATATTTATATTAATTAATTTTTTTTTACAATTATAAATCTTTGCATCTATTTAAAATTTATTGACCGTACCATTTTGTAAAGAATCATCTCCAATTTGAAATTTCAGTAAAAGATTCCATCAAAAATAATCCCATTACATTTTAAAAGTTCTATCGTAAACGTAAAACTATAAAAAAAGAAAGAAAATTCTCCAACTTTATTAATATTATTGCTATTTGCTTCGGCATCTTCTCACTTTGAGCGCTTTACCTTTACCTTTGCCTTTTACCTTTACTTACTTAAGAATGACTTATTCTTTTGAGAGAATCCACTCCGCATAGTATCATTAAATTTCTCAAAGAAAATAAAGTAAGTAGTCAAGCCAAGTTCTACATTCTTACTTATATATAATATAAAGACAAGACACCGAGCACTGACGTTGCGTTTCAAGTTTACAGTAGTTCAAAGAGTCCAGATAATGATATACATATACATATACATATTACATATGATGCATTATACATGGTATACACGGCATCTAGATTATTCCCATTTTAATGAAACGCTCATATCGTCCTTTACATTACTTATATTATAAACTTACACTAGTTAAAATCATACACCAAACAAAGTACATGTATCTATCTATTTATACTTCAACAGAAAGTTTAATAGATCAACATTTGTAATTAAACTTCTGTTATCTCTAAATTTCTATTTTAAATTCAAATTCCGCTCGAAATATGAGAGATACAGAAAAATTGATTGGGACCATTTTCATAGAAAATTTGATTTCTTACAACAAAGTTTTCTTTTGCTTTTTTTGTACCTTTTTGTACAATATTAGTTAAAACTTTGAGTTTAAATTTCTTAAGAAAAATATTCTTTTCAAAAAAAATTTTTTTTTCAATTTCTTTTCCGAAATTCTTAATAAATTTGCTCATTTTTCAGAGAAATAATTTTTTTTTTTTCGATTAAATAAATTCTTTTATTATTGGATTTAATTGTTTTTCAAATCCTATTTGAAAAGAACAATAGGTGCCGATATTTTCCAACGTATTTAGGTTTATCGATCAATACAAAGGATAGTAGACAACAATATACGTGTAGTAAGTGAGTGAGTTAGGGTGTAAAGAGTGCATGGGATAGACAGGAAGGAAAAGGGAAAGTCGAGGGTGTAACACCCTCAGGTTCTATAAATAATACGGGCTGAAGCCTGAAGCTGAATGGCTATTGCACCAGACTAGACGCATCGCTGAAATTCCTAGCTCACATATATATTATATATGATATTTATTGTGATGTATTATACACATATAATACATATATAATATAATGAGTTTAATCTGTAGAAAATATTTCCGTCCCGAGAACGAAGCTTAGAATATTAATTAAAAATATGCGACGACACGAACCAGGATTTCAAGTTTTTTCTTACGGCCAACAATCTCGGTCTCACGAGTAGAGGGTTGCTAATGGATCAGAAACCAGACAAAGTAATTAGTAGTCACTTGAGAAAATAAATAAGAAAAGAATTGAACGTTGATGTAAAAAAAAGAACAAAAATAATAGACTAATTACGATGTTTTAGATAGGAAAATTTATTAAAAAAATTAAGTTATTAGCCTATTTTTATAATAAAATGTGTGAGAATTTTTTTTCGTGCATGGAACAAAAAACTACTTGAGTCAAGAAAAACATTCTCTATGAAATTTAACTTTTGTATCAAAATTTTCAGTTTAAATTAATTCAAGACATTTGCTTTTGAGTCAAGATAATATTTTTGAATGAAGAAAAAAATTTCATCATTCAAGAATTTTAGTCTTAAACCAAACACTACTATTTTTAAACAAGATAACCTACATTTGGTTCAATAATTTTTTCAATGAAATAATTTTGAATAATTTTTTGAATGAAAGTAATCGGTAAAATTGATTTAAGATATTACCAACTCGTTTCAAGAATACCAATGATACTCGGAATTCCGATATTTTCTATATCATCAAAAATGAATCTTACATATGTTGTGTGCCAATAACATAAAATTTTAAAAAGAACATGAAATTATTCTTAGTTTGAGGAAATCGTGTTTTTCAGTGAAGAATTAGATTATATCTCAGAAAGATGACATACTCTTAATCGAAGTTGTAGAATTTCTCAAACTAACAAATCGAGTTTCACGACCAAAAATTCTTGAATCAAGACAACCGGTTCTTTTTAAAATAATTTTAATGGATCAATAATACTTCTTCTCAATCAAGTAGACTTTTTTAAGTGTGTTAGTTAAGATGATTATAACGTTTATTAAAAATTAAAGTGACTTGACGAGAATGGAGCACACCCACTTGCTTGTATTTGAAATGTGCAGTTGACAGATTAATTTTTATTTGAACAGTAACTGTTTTATCAGACTAAGAAAATTATTTGTTTTGTTCGGTTTAGCTGTTTGTACAATAAAGTTATACTAAAACTAATTAACCGTGGTTGATGGCGTCGAAGTAATTACGCGGTGTATTTAAGTGTGTATAAGTAAGAGAACCTTTAGCAAAGTATATATTCTGTATACGTGCGAAAGACCTGTAGTAACTTCTATTTCAAGAACAAGAACAAGTAATATAACAACAACAGTAGCAACGTGGGAGAGACTTTTATTTTACTGAGTTCCTTCAAGACCTTTTGAGTCAGCGCCCGTGAGGGAGTCAGAGCCCGTGAAGACTAGATCAAGCAAACGATTCCCCTTCAGATTTAAAAGCTAAGAATCTTAAAGAAATATTACTCTTTTTATTTTATTTTATTATATTTTCATCTTTTTTTACAAGATCACTTATTGGACTAGGGACTAAAGCTTGTCTTCTTTTTTTCTCACTCAAAGAAAGCGGATTTACATAATATAAAAAAATTTTGAATATTCTCTGCCATGAATATCCAAAGCTTAATAAATCTCTAAGTTGGTGACTTTTTACTTTAAACTTTTATCCAGGCGATTTGTTTGAGTTTTTGCTTCTCTATTACAATTTTAAACTGGTAAGGGTTTTTTATTTATTAACATCTTCAATCTTTATTTTTTAATTTTCAATTTTTCTTACGATACAAAAAGAGAATTTAAAAAAATTTGATGCTTATGAGACATTTTTAATAAGAATAATCTTTGTGACGCGTAAGACTCGTACGATAATTACTCGTAACATGAAAGACTCGAGGTGACAAAAAATTTCTTTCCAGTACTCTTGATGTACAAAAAAACTCACGCCCCTTATCCTTTTGTTGCATTATTTTATATTTTTTTGTTTTTATTTTACTAAAAGTTTTTTGAAGACCGGAAAAGTGTAATAAAAAAATTGTTAGCTCACAATTACACGGCGCAAACAAAGAAAATGAAGAACTGTAATTTTTCCGTCTGTGCTTACTTATTTTATGTAATAAAAATGATTTATAATTATTTTAAAATTCATAAGTCCGATAACAATAAGAAATTAATGTTTATTTATTATAAGATCGCGTTTATAAATTTTAATTAGTCCAATGCGATGGATCTGGCGTAAGTGTAATAATTCATATCAGGCTTAGAGCTATTAAATCTGTTGTGTTATTAATCGGGTCATAACTGCACAGCTAACCACGGAAATTGAGAAACTAAATAGGTAAAATATTTCCCTCAGTGGGGCTTTGTTAGAATCGAGATTGTCGAATAATAAAAACTTCCTTTCGTTTATATATTTATAAGCGGTGTTGTTATATGATATGTACCTGGTATTCTACTTTCCCACTGAACTCTCATGCACACAACTGACTCCTTGAGACCTCGTTTGGCTCTGGAATATTCAACGAGGGCATAAACCTTCATTATGAATTTCTACCCTCGCATAAATTAATCGACATTATTGATAAATTTATGCAACAAAATCATACAAATAAAGTATGTAACCAAATATTATTTTAGTAGCTGTTCAAAATTTAATCATTGAATAATTTCTGTAATTAATTGTTTCAAACAGATCTTAGATAAGTTGTCACTAATGTTAAAATTTAAAAAGTTATAAAAATACAAAATGCTGAACAATCCGGAATGATTTTAGAAAAAAAAATTAAACTGATTCTCAACAACTTTTGGTAATTATTTGGAAGGGTAGTGTTTTTAAGATTTTAACCCTTAAAAATGATATATAAAATTTGTTTTCAAATATCACATGTTTTTTTTAAGGTTATCAAAATTCGATAATTTTAGAAAAATCTTTGAAAAATAATAATTTATAGTTTCTTTAAACCGACCAAAAACTTGCAAAATTATTGGAACAAATGCAATAGTAAAATTTTATTAAATAGATGGAAAATTAAATTATTTTCGGTTTACACTGAAAAAAATTTTCTTTGAAAATTACCATTAAATTCACGGTCATCGTGAGACAGATGACAGACGACCTCATCATTTGTCGGTAAGAGAGATAATTTTAAGTTTTTTTTCAACACATTTTGAAAAATGACATTGAGTTAAGAGCCGCGTAATGTCCCACAATTACAGTGGATTTAACGATAATTCTTAAAAAAAAATTTTTTTTCCTGTAGAAAAACAAGTTGGTGGGGAAATTGCAACCATTGAACGGTCTTTTGGTAACTCTTAAGAGAAATTCGATAATTTGTAACGTTAAAAAAATATTTTAAAAACAAAATCGGAAATGAAAAATTAAAAACCAAGTGTGGAAAACTGTGAATTGGAAAAGAAACAATGAAAAATTAGAATAAGAAATGCTATACCAAAAAGTACCGCCCAACGTGGGGCTCGAACCCACGACCCTGAGATTAAGAGTCTCATGCTCTGCCGTACTGAGCTAGCCGGGCTTGTGGTCCTATGGTTAAAATTTGCAACAAGTTCTGAGGGTTATTATTTTTTCGGAGTGAAATTACTGAAAAAAAATCAACTTAGAACAAGAGCTTTAAATTTATTTAATTCAATTTAACTAAAAGTGCACGTGCAATGTAAAAACGTAAATTTACTCCATACATCTAACACACTAGTTTCAAATGTCCTTTTAGCTAAATAGAATTTCAAGAACCCCGAAACTCTCCTTTCTTTTTTTTATCCTTTGAATTTTTACCAACACAATCAATAGCATGCTTATTATTTATTGCAATGCAAACATTTGAACAATACTTTTTATTCTTATCTCAATATTAAAAATAAATATCCTTTAAGTTTAAAATACTTCGTACGTAAGAGCGCGATCGAAATAAATTTCCTTAATATTTTTAAATACAGAATTGTCATAAAAAATTTTCAAATTGAACCTTTTATTTATAACCCCTTTTACGTATTCAGTACATGAAAGAAAAGAACCCGATTCGGCAATAATTTTTTTTGTCGATTTCGCATCACATATTTTACATTTTTCATCTAACAGACACTCAATTTCAGGTAAAAATAACTCACCTAAAAATCTCCATTAATTACAGTATAAATTTATAAGTAACAATAACATTAATAAAAATCCGGTATATGAATCAATAATTTAAATAGAAATGGAATACACATTTAAAAATAATCAAAGCAAATCAAGCGTTAGTTTGTCTACTTAACAAAATTGATCGTTAAAAAAACTTTGGTAAAGATAAAATGAACATAGTTACGGGTTAAATGAATTTAGTTAATTGGTAGGATCTAAAAATTACAACCCAGTCATAGTGACAGTCACTGAGTAGTACCATAACGTAAAGGAAAAGGAAGAAAGAGATCAAAAGCCATAGAACAGCCATTCTATTCTACAAGCGAGACTGGAACAAAGAAGCTTTACTGCTTTGCTACTCATCTCTTTCTCACACACTTACATTATACATTTTGTATTACTCATACATACGTACATAGTGAAAAGCTTTAAGTAGATCATGCGCAGAATTCACTGCTACTATTATACACACCAAGAGGACATTAATGACAATGAACAAACCAACGAACAAGAGTGTTGGAAAGAGAGAAAGAGCAAAGGTACAGGATCAGGACATCGGGCGCTTTATTCATAAAGCTATCTCTTTCCTTCCTCCAGCATCCTTTTGACGTTTGTGCTTGTCTATTAATATAACGATTCAGTTTTATTTGCCGTGGTGCTTTTTGTGAAACCAGATCCTTAATGCTCTCATTATTTTGCATTAACCTTTACTTTTACTTGTACTCTTTAGTGTCCTATCCCATCTCATCCTATCCTAACAATCAAAAACTAAACTTTATACACCCACGAATCCAACTACTTCCTGGCTCCTACTCCCTTTTTCTTGCCTTGAGCTCGTTGTCTAAATCATTACACCCGTGCTTTTCTGCTTCTTCAACTGTTATACTTTGTAATTTTCTTCCTTCCTTTCATCCCCTATCCATACGTACATATATAACATATAACTTGTAACCCTCATATTCTATTTCACTACTCGTTTATCGCTACCACTTTTTACTCATATTCGCTGCTCTACGCTTCATGTATTCTCGGTTCTCTAAACGTCAATTTCGTCTTCTATTTCCCTCTTTTAATTTAAAAACCCTCTTAGTTTTACTGAACGCAAACTAATTTTACTTTGGAAGGATTCTATATTGTTATTTATTAATATCTACAGAAAAAAAAAGGATTTCCGTAGGCCATGACAAAAATTTGCAAAAGTTTATTTTTCTTCCTTGAAATTCTTTTGAGTTAAAAATCCACTGAAATCATAAATTTTTAGACTTTTTATTGAAATGAAACTTCTTGCACCATAAGTTTAGCAATGATAAAAAATTTGCCGCCATTTTGAGACACAGTCGGCTGCAATCTTGTGGTCCAGACTTAACCAATTTATTTTAACTGCAAAACTTTGAAATTTTTGCTATAAAATGATTTATTCTGTCATTACTTTTCTGTTTTCATGAACAAGTAAGTTTATTGCAAGTATGAAACTAGTAGGCAATCACAGAAAAATGAACTTAATTCAAGCAAAACGATCTTGAACTATTAAACGTTTTTATAAAATTTAATTGTCTTGATTTAAGCAAAAAAAATCTCAAGTAAGATATCCTTTTAACCAAGAAAAATTTTTTAGTTCAGAAACTTTTCAAGATTCAATATGAATTAATTCTTCAAAATAACGTTTATGGTTCCAAATTTTCTTCTAAATCTAATGAAGTTTTTCATCAGTTCAGCTAATTTTTCAAAATTTTTAAATAAATTCAAGCTTTATGTTAGACGTTTGTTACAATTACATTCATACTTTTTATTAAGAGTAAAATCATATATATATAACTCTGAATTAGTATTGTAAGTAAAAGTCACAAAAAAATAACCCATTAGTTGAAAAACAAAAGTTGACTAACTTTTAACAACAAAAACAGTCTCGCTTTTATATAAAAATTAAAAAGCTCTTACCCTCCCTTATCAAATATTTATATTTACACATATACCTATCTCTGCACACAGATACGTCATACATCAATCCATAGCATACACCCATAATCTATATATGATAGTCACATCACATAACACGTGAATTGCAATCGCTTTTCCTCGCACAAGCGCGCTTACCACAAAAGCAATAGTACGATGTGACGCACACGCGCACTCAAGCTAAATTCACCCAAAGGAGCCACCAAGAGATGAAAGGAGAGAAGAGAGAGTAAAAGTGAAAGAGATAAATTTTCCATCTCTTTCTTCTCTCAGCTGAAATAGTCGGCACGGCCGCGTTCACGAGGAAAGCTCGACGCCATTTCCCTCGCGTTTTTATCCTCTTCCGTTTTCCGCGGCTTTTCTATGTCTAGTTTTTATTTTTTTATTTAAAAAATTTTTTTCTTTCGTTCGTGATTTTCTTTTTTTATTACTACTGTTATTATTATTATTATTATTATTATTATTGTTATTATTTTTTTCACTTACTATTTTCCATTGCTTTGTCCACGGTCTCAAGTTTTGTATGTGACGGGCTCAGTTGCACTGAAAATGAGAACGAGAAGGGGAAAGTAGTAAAGGAGTCCAAGAGAGACTCGGCGTCGCGACGCTCAGAGTGGACGACGAAGAGTTCCTTTGTGTGGCTTCTGTGATTTTCCGAGTAGAGTGCCCATGTGAATGTTAAGACCAGGAGAGCTTTTTATCTTCACTTCTTTTATTTCGTATTATATAGCTACATATATTTTTTTTTGTTCATACGGAAAATAAATTATCACTTTCCCGAGTATTTTCATGAATAGACAGCTCTTTTGTTTGTTTATTAATTGTGATTTCAATTGAAATGGAAAATCTATTTATCATTATATTGTCTATCTACAAAGTAATGGTAGAGTTTGTTGTTGTTATTATGTAGACAGTACATCGTCATAGTGTTGGATATCCTCTGTTGATGCTACTACATACTCCTCCAGGGGGCGTTTAAACTGATTACACACTGTCAGAGTTAAAAAAGCACACTCAAGGTAAAGAAAACAATCAAGAGCCAAGACCATTACATATCACTCTCAAGTTTTACTTCATATATCTACATTGTTTGTTTTTACATTCTTTTTACAAGTCTTTGACTTAAGTTTTTTATATCGCAATCGGTGATAAGTCTTTAATATTGTTTTTTTATTGTTGCCACAAATATAATAAATGGCACTTAAAATTAGTTTCTCGAGATCGAATAAAAAGTAATTAAAAGTTTTTTTTTTAGATTATGGTGATACTGAAATCAGCACATTCATAAAAGAGTTTAGTAATTGGTAATAAATTTACTTATTTAGAGGCAATTTATTAATTTATTCAATAAGCAATCATTTTTTAATTTTTAATAAATATTTCTTTTTAAAAATATTAAATTTACTAGAGTCAAAAAACATTTATTAAAAGTGAATAAACATTTTTAAGAATAATTTATCTTGCTTACAATATTACGTTAATAATTTACACCATCAAATAAAACATTTTATAATCTATTATTAATCGTGTTTAGTACTCATCTGATTTTTCATATTTATTCAAAAAAAAAAAAAAATTTAATCTACCCTATCCATTGAAACCTTTTCATCTATTAAAGTTATTAGGTAATAAAAAGTGTCAAAATAGAATTTCTATTTTCATTTTATATTTAATAGTCCAAATAAATGTATATCTATTAATAGTTGAAAAAATATTTATTAATCACATAAAAATATTTGTTAGCTGTTAATATATTGTCTTTGATAAACGATTCATTATTTGCTAATAAATATCCTTTAACTATTATCAATAACGAATGATTCATTAGTTATGAATAAATACTTATCAAATCATCTGACGTTTAAAATTTAGTTATAAAGAGTTAATAAATATTAATAAATTAATATATACTAAAAAAAATTTCTAAAAAATCGTACTCAATTTTTTTTATTTCTAAATGTAAAATTTCTTTAAATTATTTTTTTGTAATAATTTATCTGCTGAAAAAATTCTAAAAGTAATCAGATAGCTAATTTCAATATCGTAGATTTTTATTTTAGCCTAAAAATTTGTAAAAATTGATCATTTCATCGAGTATTTTCATACATTGTAAAAAATTTCTAATTTTAAATCAAATTGACTGACAGAACTGACTAACAGAATATAAATAATCTGTAATTACATTAAAGTTTTGATTTTCTCTCTATAAATATAGATTTTCTTTGGAATTAATAAAATAAGGTTTGCATATTATAACCGAAGTATTTTGATAAAATCAATACAGAGCTTTTACCTGAAATATTTATAATGAGGTCATTTTATATTTTTCGTGTACAAGAATAACGATGTCTTAGTAGCTGACATTCTTGATATCAACGTTTGCGAAAAAAAATGAGTATTTTAAAAGATTCTACGTTTTTTCTTAGTTCAGAGCACGTAATGGCATGAATCAGGCGCAATAATAAGTAAAATGAATAAAAATGCAGTTAAGAAAATTTTGTCCGCAGAGAGGGAGCTTTAATAATTGTAGTACTCGTTATAATTTTAATTACTATGACATTGTTTTTAATTAAAACAAACTTAATTTCTCGTTATAATAACAAAGAGCGTCCGCCTGTCGGTAACTTATTTCATAAAGTCGGAGAAGTAAGAATCGATTAGTGCCCGCTCTACTTATACTTCTTCATTGAATAGTAATAATTACATTACGAAGTAAATAGTATTTCAGGAAAGTGAAGTAAAATACTTAGAACTTGTGAATAAGTCGTCAACTTTGACTATCTTGTATTGACTTTTGTTAAGACTTTCATAATTAAATTATAAAAATAATAATAATAATAATAATAATAATAATAACTGAAAATCTATCTAATTTTTAGTTTTTAAATTACCGGATCTTTTGTGAGATAACACTGTCATGAAATCTCTCATATTAAATGAAGCTCTTTTTAATTTTATTAATGTAATAAAATGTATAATCACCAATTAGATTTAATCTTTCAAAAAAGAGGAATATATATAATTGGGAAGAACTGGATAAATAGGAACGCGCATGCATTTTTTTATTCAGAATTTATCTCTCTTTACTTTTATTAAAAGAAAAAAAATAATTTGTATCTTTTACGCTTTTTTTTGCATCAAAATTAATGAATATATTATTTAACAGATTTTCATTAATTTTTTGCAAGTATATGTTAAATTGAAGGATTAAATATGTCCTAATTATTAATGACGTCATATTAGAGGAAAAAATACGTGAAAATGAGGCAATAAAAATTAAATTTTAGTTTGCAAATTTTTTAAATTACCTATCGATAAATTTTTTTTTCAATTGTTATTCTTTAAAACTTTTGTATAATTCAATACAATTGTGTTCAATGGCTATACAAAAGTGTCAAACATTAAACAAATTTTTCACCGCAACTTTTCTAACGCAACAAAAATTTTTTATTTGTATCAACTTACTAAATAAAATTAGTTGTAAGTCATGAGAAAAAACTTCGCTAAATATTTACAAGTGGGGTCAACCGTTTTAATTTTCATTTTTTGAATGAAATTCCTATTTGATTTTATTGATAATTTTTTTTTTTGAAAAATACATAGAAAAATAAACAATTTAAAAGAAAAATGGATTATCACAATCTTAACAAAGTTTTAAAAAAATGTATAAATTGTTTAGAAAATTGTGATATTCATCTTTTTTTTGTCTTTTAAATTGTTCGTTTTTTTAAGTACTTTAAAAAAATATATCTAAAAATATCAAAAAAAAAAAATAAAATAGAAATTTCATTCAAAAACATGAAAGCCAAAATTTTTTACAACTTTAGAAGACAAAAAAGCGATCGAAATCTCTACTTTTTTTCTTTCACGACATTCTTTATCATAAATGCGCCGTAAAAAGAAGCAGAATCAAAAAAAGTCTGAAAATATTAATTTTTCATCTAGTTATGACCCAAAATGAGATGACCCCACTTATAAATAATTACCAAAACTTCAATAAAAATTTAAAAATTTACCATCAATTTTAATTTTTATATAATCTAAAATATCAAACTTTTTTTATACCGTTGTAATACAATAACTGGAAATACTTTAAAATACGAAAATAAAAACACACAAGTACCGCTAAGTAAGATCAAGACACCGCCAACGCGAGAACTGTTGTAACAGCAGGGATCTATATAAAAGCCCGATCGGTGGAGTGATCTTGTGGTAGGAATGCCAAGTTGCTTCTTCATTTCTTCAGACTAGCACTTTAGTTAGTCTCTGTGGTAATTTTAAAACCACCATATTACTACAAATTCACATTACCATCTGAAACCATAAGAAGTTACCGATACCGGGATTTTACTTGTGTACTTAGCTAATCACTGCTCGCTTCTCCCTAATAACAATAATAATAAATAATAAATAATAATACGAAAAATGAAAGGCATTTATTAGCATAAATTCAAGATCTCGAATCAAACATCCTTCATACATTAGATTCATTATCACAATGACAATAATCATCAGACATCAGACCTGAGATCCGATAGACAGGTAACAACGCAAGCACATTACAGAAAATAAATTAAAAGAACGGCAACATAAGTACGAACAGGTTTACCACATAAACAGGTATACAAATCTAAATATAATGTAACAGTTAGCGATTTCTGTTACTAAAGTACACCGAGAAATTGGAATCGAATTGAAATTGGAATTAGAGCTGATAGAGTTGGACACTGTATTAGTATAGACGTCGTTATAATCGAGAGTCACATAGCAATCATGGTACATATTCTGTCTGCGACATTAAATGCTCAATGTATATGTATATATAAGCACGCAAGGATGTCATGTCGGTAATAAGTAATAACTGTGTGCCTTGGCTTAAAGTGGAAAGAGCCCAAGGAGTAGGCGTGATAATATCCAGTTAAATATACCCAACATCATGATGCAGTAGAGTACCTTGTATTATATTAATGTACCTGTTTTTAATTCTTTCTCTGATGGTGTAGTATATTTAATATATAGTAAATGGTAGACGGTTGCACCCAACTGTGCTTAAATGATTCCCCGAGACACTACCGGACGCGACAATGAGAGTTGCTATTGTGCACATACACACGTGATGTCGACAATGCAAAAACGGAAAAAATAAAAGTAAATTTGCTTGTATGAGTACTTGTCTATATGTAATGTGACAACAAGCCGAACATACAGCATGTAACAGACAAGTAGACTCTTTGATGTGAATGCTGTGATGTTGATGAGAGCAGACGTCCAATCGGCTCGTTGACTTCACGTGGGATGGAATAACCTAGCCCATAAACCGAGCGGTTGAATAAGCACAAAAACGAGTGTGCCAACGAGTTCAAGTCTCTGTTAATATATATTATATATAAGAAAAATAATATAATAAGAATAGTAATTTCATGATATGATGCGATGGACATGCCATGACTCGCGCGGCCAGGCAATCAATTATATACCATTTCAGAGAAGGAATTTGTTTGTTCGTACTTGACGAGGTCGTTCAAATAGATTCTAATTTATTCTTTAGGGTTTTTTTTTTTTATTGGATTCGAATATTTTTAAATAGAATATTGTTATTCTTTGTTTGTAATTAATTTCTTTTTTTGATTATTCTGGGTGATAATTACTAACTATAAAATACAAAAATAATAAAATTATAAGTATATATTTAGTGTTCAAATCATTTTTTCCATGAAAATTGTTAAAGATTTAAAGTATCCATTGTTGTTTATCTGCAACTGATGTAATTTTCAGTGAAGTTAAAACTCAATTTTTTTCGAGAGCTGATGCAGCTATTTCAATTTTCACATGTAATGATACTAGAACAACATCGTTGTTCAATAGTAGAAAAATAAATTTTATTTAGAGAGAAAAAATCATGAACCACATAAAAAAAGATCGAAGTAAGTAGCGAAACTCTTGAATTTAAGATTAACTAAAATAAAAAAAAAACAAGAAGTTTTTAATTTTTCTACTTGATTAAAGACAATTAAATCTTTTAAAATAACTTCCTTGGTTCAACATTTTCTCTTATAAATCCAACTAATTTTTCTATGAGTATTGACTGGCAAGGAATTTTGTTTTTCTCCTCAGCTATTCAAAACAAATTTTTGTCATCACCATTATTATTATTATTATAATGATTGTTATTATCTGATGCTAATATATATTATTTGATAGTGATATGGGTTAGATTAGAGTTTGTGGTTTCAGCGGTTAGACCAAGAATTCCACAGGAATCGTTACCGAGAAAATAAATTATCCAAACGCACTAAACGGAATAACAATGTATTAATACTGAATTGTATCCAAATTAATATGAATAGGAAATCGCGGTTTGAAGATGATCGTACGTTGATATATCCCTCCAAGTGTGTGATGTATGTACGTCGTTAGGTTTATGAGACATAGGTAAAATATCTTTGACCAAATTGGAAGCTCGCCAGGTTTGGTAATTCTATAGCATATCAGTTAATTTACTCTGAACAGTGTAGCCCTATAGTACTAAACTAGTATATAGTACTTAGATAGAATGTAACCTTGATTTGGCGCCCACCTACACTCGCGGCTCGTGGTATATAGTGATGGACTATATGTATCTTATGTGACTCTACTCATCTGGTTTATTTGTATGTAGTCCACAGTACAGGTCACGTACAAACATACATTAGGTAAGTGTGTAGTTAGTATAGGACCTAATCTATAGCTACTATTCACTATAATTTGCGTTCACTAGCGAGAAGCGATCAACCCTGATTGCTCTTTCATTGTTTTGTTACTTGGTACTTGACAACGCTGTTGGCTTCATGCCACTGGTGCTTCTTGTACTTCAATCGTAAACGCCTCTGCAAACTTTTAAGCGTTAATTTACTTTTTTCGCTTTCATGGCTGTTGTGTAATTTAACACGGTTATTACACACCAAATTACCATCTAATTGGTTAAAACTATATTTTTTTCTCTACATTTTAATTTCAATTGTACGATTGGAAAAAAATTTTTAAATCTCTAGTTTTACTCGTTACTTAAAAAGGATTCAATTAACTTTCTTTGAATTTAGTATTTAATTAGTAATATGAGATTATTACGAATTTCGAAATGTAGTTTGATTTGATGACGTGCGTATTCGGTAACATAATTTTATTATATCTATATATGCATACATTATTTAGTTTATAATCCATATTGGATTAAGTTACTTTTCATCAGATTGGAACTGGTTATTATTGTTGTTGTTAATTTTGAAATAAATATTTTTTACGGGTTGCGGTAAAATATTTAAATCGAGTGTAAATTGAGCTTGTCACAACTTGACTAATCTGTCCATTTTTTTCACCTCAAACAATTTATATTTCATGGAAATTTTTAAATGATTGTGGCGGTGAGCAACGTATGCTGTCAGTTACTTGAAAAATTTTTTTCACAATTTAATAGAAAATAAATTGACATTTAATTATAAAGTGAGCATCAGAGCAGAAAAGAATATATAGTTTTTTTTTTATAACATTCAATTTGAAGTTGAAAAAATTTTTAATTGTAATGTAATTTTAAAAATAATCATGTTAATTACATGAGTTACAGGGTTACTATTCTATTGCATTAGAAGCCGATGACTTGTAAGAAAGAAAAATTTTAATGAGAAAAAAAAAACAGTTATTTCACGGATTTTTTCTATAAACGAATTTTTATGCATCTATAATCAATAAAAAAACACAAAAAAAATTGTAAATTTCTTTTTAAAACTTCTAATTTATGCAATTAAATGTATGTTTAACATTGTACTGGTGAAAATGTAATATTTGCGTTTATTTCTGTATAAAAGTCTCAAAAGCCCGGTTATATGATTTATGTGCATTTAAATCTCTTATCATTTATTGCCGACGTTTCGCCGGTAGTGGTTAAATATTAAACGAGCACACTGAATGATGTGAATCTGAAATTTTAGTTTATGCAATTAATATTGCATGAGTTTAGATTAATTAAACTTCAGTGATCTTCACATTAATACCTAACATGAAATTTCCATTTGGATTTAAATAACCAGAGTTGTAGTTTAGAAAACTATTTTATTAATAATTCCAATGGGTTAAAACATGGAGTTAGTATAATTTTCTTAAATTATGTGAATTATTTAATTTTATCGATGTAATTAAAAAATTACTGCATGAAAATCATTTGACAGTTAAAATTTATTCAATATCATTTTTACTTTAGAAACTAACTCAATAAACTAATTTTTTATTAATGAAAATAATAACAATTATAACAATGATAATAAAATCTCGACAGTTTTTAAATATTAACTATAAAGAAAAATAATTACCCTGAAAAAAAAAAATACATAAAAAAAGAATAAGTAAAAAAAATCATTAAGTACTTAAAAGGTAAATAAGGCACTTTTCATTGAAGATATTGTATGCGTGGCAATAGGAGCGAATAAAAGAGAGGAGAGTGCAATTACAGAGGGGGTTGGAAGAACTATTGATTGTAGCAAAGTTCCACCAGTATAATACAGTAGAGAATACACTGTTGTGTACACCAGGCAACACAGGGAGATGTTGTCGGATGCATTGTCACCCCTCTACGCCCCTTTTTATTCCCCACTCTAAACTCTGACTATTATTCTCTTTATCACTCTCTCGTATATCTGTATCGTGATCTTCATCTACATCTACCTCTACATCTATATAGTACTACATAGTACATACTAGCACTATGCTCCTTTGGTTCTTCTCTATTCTTCGTTTTCTTGTTACTTCCACCGAGAGGATAGTCGAGGAGAGATGAGTCGAGAGTTGGAGCTTGAAGCAGCTCTGGATAAGTACCGCGGTTGAAAGACACACAGTCACGTTTTTTTTTTTTTTTTTTTTTTAAATAACCTAACCCCCTGTCAAGCAGTCAAGTGCGTGTTATTTTCAAGTGAAACAGACATTTTGCACAATAAAGTTCGTTAGTCCTCCGGGAAATTAGCTTATCGTTTACAGTCTTGTTTAAACTTTACGTGGTTAAGTATTCGTGGGTGGATAGAGAAACAGTTACGCTGAAAATTACTGACAAACTTTTTTTAGATAAATATCAACGGAAAAACTAGTTGCTTCGTTATTTCCGTAAACAATGAGATCAAGTGCCTATAACAGGAGAGATATAAGTTTCTTGAGTGTTCATAGGATGAGTTCATTTGGTTTTACTACTGCATAATAACCATCAACCGTAAAAAAAAACTTATGCATAATTTTTTTTTGTTGAAGTAGGTATTACAGTGGAATAATTAATTATTTTTTCACCATACCAGTTTTTAATGCGGCCAGGATTCGAACCGTGGTCCTCTTTTATCTAAAGACACGGTAGTGCTCACGCTAAGCGTACGCTTAGCAAGTTTTAAGTCGTCTAGACAATTATTGTATTTTTAAAATACCATTTAAAAATTAGTTAACAATTTGAGGGTGAAAATTATTTATTTTAGAAACACAATGTATAGTTCAACTCTCGGCTGGAAATTACAATAAAAAATTTAAACTCCAACTCAAACAAACATGGTTGCAATGATAAAAAATTAAAATATTTATAATGACGGAATATGTAACCTGTCCATTTTTTTTTCATTAAAAAATAAAGCTGGTCATTGGACAAATTCCAACTATGCGAGACACTGAAGCCACTTTTTATTAATATTGTATATGCTACCATCGGAGATTAATGTTCTACTCGACGTATCGATCAGTAAACATATGGCACTATTTGGAATCGGTTTTTATATGAGATTTTACAACATAAACCTTATAAAAATCAATTCTTACTAGAAAACTACCTAACTTTATTTCAGTAAATTTAATGTGAAAGCGAAATACCGACAATATATAATTTGAACAAAAATCATTTCATACATTAAATTTTTCATATTCAATATTCAAATCCGGGAAAAATTTAAGTAAAGTCACGTGGCTCAGATTATATAATACATTCTTAACAAGACTTGGTATGCAATATACGGTCTTATTGAAAGTGCGCCATAATCTCCGACTCGTGACGTTCCTTTAGGCCTGTCAGAATCTCTATTGTTGTGCATGTGTATCGAAAATCACTATTTATACAGGAGAAATTACCAAAAGTTAGGACTTACGAAATTTCAATACATCTTAAAGAGATCTTAGAGAGTGCTATATTTTTTATTAGTCAATTAAATGTTAATAATTATTTTAATAAGTAAATTTTTCGGAAATTTCCTCAAAAATATTGTTAATTAATTTTAAGATGTATAACAAAAGTATTTTTACGTATTGTTTTTTTACAGACATTCTTTATACTAGCAAGGTACTTGGATCTCCTTAAATGTATTCTGCCGAAATTATTAATAGTATTATTTATTTTTGTATGAAAACTCTCAATCTAAATTTTTGTATTAGAAACTTTAATACACTGCTGCACAAAATTAAGGGATCAAAAAAAAATTCCAAATTTTTGGGCAATTTTTAACAGGCCGTAACTTAAGTATTAGATCCTAATAGTGGTTAAGCAAATAAAATTTTTTCCACATCCGTAGACCAAAAAAAAAAACTAAAAAATTTTCGAAAATTTTTTTGTTGCTGGTTTTTCTAAGACCACTCAAAAACCGCAGAGGCTACAAAATTTTAAAGTTCTAATCCAAAAACTAGACACTAGAAGCTACAATTTCCTTTTTTTTTATTTTACGTACGACCATTTCTCTCAAAGTTACGGCCTGTTGAAAATTGTCAAAAAATTTGGAATTTTTTTTGGATCCCTTAATTTTCTTCAGGAGTGTATTTTATCGCGACGTTTTAGAACGGACCGTACTCATTTCTAATAAATTACGACGATGAATTATAACAAAGTTTTTTTTGTATATAATGTTCTAACAAAATCAAGATATTATTATTATTTTATAAAAAAAAGGTTAATGGTTTTCTATTATAATTTCAAGAATTAATTTTTTTTGTTTTTCCAAGTTAACATGTGCACAAATATTCACCGTGAATTGTAAACATAAAATCTAAGGTTGAAATTAGATTAATCGGTGAAACAATCGTTGAATACGAGTTCGTTCAGAGGAATTGTGTGGTCAGTACGGGGTCCTATTGATTTTTAATAGAACGTGCAACCCCATAAAGTGCCGAGTGTAGAAAGTAGAGGTTGACCGTGCAGTGAGGTGGGTGCAAACTGAATATAAGGGCGAGTATAAAGTTTAAGTGAACCCTACTGAATCATGTAGTCTAGCTCTTGCTCTCCTTGTTTAGTTTTTTTCCCCTAACGCGTAAGACCCGTTACATGCTCAATTCTTGTACACACATACCCATATCATTTATATGTATACAAATATGAGCATGGCACCCTTCTCATAGAAACGAATGGAAACGTAAACTCACCCACCCTTAAACCATCCAACGTCGAAAGCCTGCCACGACATGTCATTCGGTAAAGGCCATTGCCACCACTAATTTTTAGCGAGTGAATCATTCCCTCTACTTTGAGTTACAAATACAAAGTCATAGTCATTGCATTATATTCGACACGATAATACCAAATGAATAGAAGTATATCAGTGCCACCAAAATATAACCGTTGGTGGTGTTAGTGAGCTTCTGTTCTCTTCCGGCAATGATACCAGATACGACAATCGGTAGTCACGTGTTTTAATTTTTCATGTTGACGATTTGCATTGAGTGTTTTTGGTATAATTGGTATTTCAATACATCCATGTACTTCATATTCACACTTTTATGCACATATATATATAATATAATAAAGGGTTGTATACTCGTCAACAGTTGACGGTTCTCTATATGCCACTAATTATTTTATTATTTCAATCGCCTTCTGTTCTTATTGATCACGTTCACGTTTTTATCCCAACTATGACATGAGAGCCCACTTTGTAGTTTTAGTTTTTATAACTATTTTAGTTTTTAATTGGTCATCAACGGGAGGTGTGTTAGATTTTTTTACATGTATTCTGTCTTTCAATTCATAATTGGTTGTTTTCTTTCTTTTGACTTATTGTTAATAAAAGCAATATAGTTAATTGAAATTCTCACAAAAACCTACTGAATGTTCGCTAGATATTCATGGGTTTGATGAATGGAATTCTCCGATTTCATATTTTTAAATTCATTCCTTTGTTTGATAGGATGTGTATATGTATTATGACTGAGAAATAACTCGAATATTGAGTTCAATTTAATTCTCGAATATTTTGATTATTGAAAGTATTAAATTTTCAGTGACAGTTAAATTACGCTCAAAATTAGTCAGTATTTTCAAACTCAATATCTATCAATGAATTTTTTTTTCTGGTATAAATTGGACTAAAAATTTGAATTTTGAATTAACTGACATAAAAAAAAACTATGTTTGATTCAAAATAAGTATTCTGTTATTTTCTATATTTTAAAAAAAGAAAATTTCAATACTTTTAAAAATATGGTGGAGTGAAAATTTGGTCTTTTTAAAAGATTTTTTTTATTTTTTAGATATTTCAAATAAAGAAGCTAATTTTTGAAACAAAAAATACAAAATTAATAACTTTACTACTTACAATATTCAAACCTACATTGAAAGAAAAATTAACGATTCTTAATAAAAGAATTAGAAAAAAATTCTTGAACTGGGAATTTTTTCTTGGTTGAAGGGGAGAAATTTTCCCCCTACAGTAAATTTCACTTAATTCAAGAATTTTTCTTTTGAATCAAGTTAATATTTTTTTTTTCTCAATGTTTGAACTTGAAGACACTAAAAATTATAATAACCCACAAACATTATTTTTAGGTTTCCAATATTTTATTTCCGAACAAATTAATTAAATCAATTCCTTTCAACCAAAAATTTAAAATTCAAATACATATCAATCTCTTTTCCTATTTGCTTCATCAAAACAAAATAAAATAAAATACTTTCGCAGAAACTACTCAATTGGATTTTTCCATTCGAAAAAATAACAATTTTTCTCTTTTTAATTTCGATTTGTTTGTGCAATAGGAAAACAATGACAGTAAACAATACCAAAAAAATAAAAGTACATATTCTATTGAACTAGCATTATTCATGGTTCTCTTTATTCTTCGCTATGAACTCTATAGTATAACATGTAGTTTTGTTCTGTTGAAATAACTTGACGATCGGTTGCGATTTCCCACGAGACACATCCCTGTTCTGTGTTATCAGAGTGCCGATGTATAGAGATGATTCAGGAGACGAAAACTTTCCATTTCGTAATAAATATTAGTACATACTGCTAGTAGATGTTAATAATATAAATAGTAAGTACCGGTACAGTAGATCAATTTATTGGCACAGTATCGATTTACATACACAATTACTGATAATAATACTCATACTGACAATATAATATACGGAAAACAAACTGTAGAGTATAATTATTTCCAAACAGAAATAGGAAAGAATCTAACAAGATATTACATAGATCGTTGATCTTCTATTGCTCGTAATCACACAACAAAACATAACTGCGAACGTAATAATGTTTAATTTAAAATAAAAAGATAGTTAACACTAAGTGGTAATTGTGTTGTTATTTCCACACCCAAGAATAATCTTACGTATATATATATCTATATAAATTATAAACAGGCTGTCATCAACGTTCTGACGTCACAGCACAATAAGTAGAGATCGAAACTTCACGGACAATCAGTTACTCTTTGCCATAAACGGAAAGTTGCCCCACTACACTATTTATGTGTATATTTGCAAATGAGTTATATTTTATACATATGTGATGTAAACATGTTAGTGTGAATACTTGTTATGTATATGTATGCATATGCATTACCAATCCATCCAGAAGCCTTGTAGTTTTGTTCGACGACAGTTTCGCTTTGACCGCGATTTTGCTTCTATTCAATCTGTACTTTTTTATATATTGTAATATTTTATAATTTTAAATTGCAATTGAATTCTGGCTCTGGCTTATTAAAACTTTCTGCACGAATGTATTTTTAACTTTATGTAAGTTTTATTTTTATTTCTGTTGGATAATACTCTATTTTTGTAAATTTATTTTGTGGAATGAATAGAATCTGTTTTTATTATTGAAAAATTTTTTCAACACTTAAATTATGGAAGATCTCAATAGAAAATTTTTAAAAGGATTGAAGTTATTCTTTTTTTATTATAAGAGAGTTCTTCCAAACTTTTTGCCTATAATTTAATTTAAAAACAACCTAAATTTTTTAATCATTAAATACATATACTAATCCACAAAATTAATTGGCAAATATTCAATTAATCGATTTTTTTAATTTATTAACTTATAATTTATACATATCATTTATCATGTGTTAATTCGTAATTTTTCATTTTTGTATTATTGTAAATAATTTGCTATAATTTTAATTGAGATTAAAGTTTTCATAACGTGCCAAAAATACTCAGACTTAAATTCAAGGATAACCATTATTAATTTGAATTAGTATATCTATATACAAAATACTAATTAACAAATTAAAATTGAAAACAAAGTATTATCCCAAACTATCTTTTTTTTTTTCACATTTAACCTTTAGAATTTAGCATCAAGTATAATCCAATTTTATCCCTATTTCAAAAAAAAAGAATTAATGAATTCTTCAGAATTCAACAAAGTTTTAAGAATCTAAAATAAAAATATCTTGATTAAAGAATAATCTATTTTGATTAATCTTATCAAAATGGATTAATAATTAAATCTATATGATTAATCTTGACAAAAAAGAAATAATATTGAAAAATTCCATCGTTATAACTATAATATTAAAAAAAAACTTTATTTTTAAATCAAATGTAATTTGATTGAACGAAGAATAGTTTCTAAGTACAAGAATTTTTCTATTTGATTTAAGATGATTGAATTTTTAAAAATGATGTTCTTGGTTCGAGAGTTTATCACTTGAACGAAATAAATTTTTTTTTTTTTATAGTTAATTGAAGGTAACTGGTACAGTTTGCGTACGTCTAAAATTTGCAAAATTTTCTTATACACGGAAAAAAGTAAACTGTAATAAATAATAGTCGATTTATAATAAGTAATAATCAACTATGTGAATGTCGAAAATGTTGAAGTATAATAATTAAGAATTTTAACTTTGATATTTATCATTTGGTATCTAAAAACTGATCGCATGATATGTAAAAAGTATAAAATACAGTTACTAAATTTCTAACACTAGCAACGTCAATACTTACAAAGTAAAATGGGAAATTTTAAATGCAACGATAAAAATAAAACTATAATTATTGACTTGCTTGGACTGGTAAAATATACATTTTAAGAGTAGAATTTTTACTGTTTCAAATGTTAAATTCTCCGAGAGTGAGATTCTCCTTCTCCACATTTAAATTCCTCTTCTCATAGTATGGACTATATATTGAAACGGTAATTTTTACTATTTGAAACTGTAATTTTTTGATATGAGAGAGTCGTTATTTACTATAGTGACAGCGACTAATCACTTATTTTCGATATTAAATTATAAATTGTGGCTTTTACACTTTCTGCATTAAGCTCTGCTATATTCATGTTTTTGTCACCCTGATGTCCACTTAGTAGTCTGGTGTTAATAATTTAATTACGAAATTTACAATAAAAAATAACTCTTAATTAATAAAAAATTTAATTCTACCTGAAGCGATAATAATTCATTTGATATATTAGCATATTAACATATCGATGAGCCGAACAACAGAATAGCAATAAATTATTAAACGTAATATTTACGTAAATTGAAACAAAAATAATAAATTTGGATAACAAGTGACTAATTACCAATCATATTTATACTCGAAAAACATTCCTCAAAATAAAATAAAATAATAAATCAATGGATTGAATAGCTTGAATATTTATTTCTGCAACAAATTGATCGCACTGATAAATTACTCACCAACCAAATACACTGATAATGATAAAAACATCAAAGCTCCTATTTCATAGAAGAGAATGGGTAGACGATATTAAATGATTAAAACCATAAATGATTAAAGCCGACATCGGTAGAATTTAAAGAGGTATATCTGTGACAAATATTTGTGATGGAAGCAGAGCGGATGTCTGTTATGTTAAATGCGCTAGATCGGTGTATTTCAAAATTCCAGGCGGGAAATAGCGAGGGGAAATTATACGAGGAGTAGGTATAGATAGAAGTGAGGGGGCCGAATTAAAGTTGAGGCCAATCGCCGAAATTACAGTCAGTGGCAGTCCCTGTTCCCTGTTCCATTCGTGGAATGGTAATAACGTCACTACTGTTACTGCTACTGCTGCAAGTTATAGTTTCGGCTCACCCTCACCCTCACTTACTCCTTCACCCTCTCTACTGACGTCGCTATAAATATAGGAAGCCGAAGCTGTACGTGTGTCGTGTCGATGATGTACATACACTTTCACTTTCGAATCAGGAAGGACATTCAATGCCAGCAGACCTAGTATAGATGATAATATATATAGTAGTGTGCAAAACTACCCTCGGATATCGCGCGAAACCTACCAGGGTACATATTGATCGACCAAACGTGCTATAAGGGTTCTTACGACCTTAACGCTTGGCTTCGCACGCGACATCTACTATTATACGGCTAAATGTTACTTCAATATTCCGTCAATTTTATCTTTGCTATTTATCTGAGCTTACTTTTACTTTACTTTCAGACTGTAGCTCAATCCGATATTTTGAAATAAAATTTTATCTTCACTGAAGTTCAAAATTCCATTACCTGATGTAACGTGTGATATAAACTCTAAATGCTGCTTTATTAAAAGACGGGCTGTAGTAGATGAGTTTGGAAGTTTTTTGATCGCATATAAAATCAGATTTCTAGTAAAAAGCTTCGTATACTGGAAAAATTAACTTGATTGAAGAGAAAAAATTTTGAATCAAGAAAAGCATAAAAATTCTTGAACTATAAGTATAATTTTTTTTCTTCAAGATCTAATTCTTCTAAAAAATTTTTTTACTTTGAGTTTTTTTCTTGCCAATGAAAATTCTTATAATCAATCTACGTCGATAGATTTTAGAGTTGTTTATCTAAGTATAAAGCGCTTTTTTTTGAAAATTTTTATTTATTTATTTGTAAGCAATTTACAATTGAAAATTTCATTTATTATTTAAGTTCGAAAAAGATACTAACATGTTAGGCTATTTAAGAAATTGGGAATTTACTTGTTCAATAAATTCTTTAGAATTTATTCTTAAGACTTTTGAAAATTTTTTTCTTTTATTAACTCCAATATAAAAACAGAAAATTGAATCCTTCAAATAATTTTTAGATATTATTAATAACAAGTGGAAAAACAAAAATTCTAAACTGCGTTTTATCAATTTTGAATCTAAAATATTGCTGAAATCATTGCAAATAATTATTCAAATCTAATGAAACTTGAAACAATTTAAAGACTAAATGACATAATGGATTTTATATAAGACAGAATCTAATTATTGTTTTTAATTTGAACAAAAAGGAAAAAAAGATGATAGAGTGAAAAAATGCTTTTTGTTCTATGAGAAAAATACAAAAGAATGTTATTATCTTTTGTTAAGAGGATAATTAACAAAATAAATGACGTCAGTAAACTACGTAGATACTGTAAAAGTAAATATAAATATAATAATTATTATTAATATAAATAAAATGATTTAGCTTAAAATTATTACCGTCATTATCATTTTTATTTATCTCAGTAACTGACTACATCTCAGCTCCTCATTTGATATTTATTTATTCCTCGTCGCCTGTTTTTCCGTAAAATCTCGTTCCGCGTTAAGACGATATTGAATAAAAACGGAAAAATAAAATGTCACAAGCTAGATAATGTATTTTTCACAAACTTGTAATTTTTTTTTTTTTTTTAAGACAGACGTTTTAAAATTGCCTCTTACTCTGTGAAAACCAGAAATCGCATTAATTCTGTTTTCTTTCGTAATCTTACACATAAAATATACACTGCTTTGAAAAATAAAGAGAGCTTAAAATATACGTGCAAATATATCGTAATTAACTGAAACATTCTTTATTTAAGATTCAAAAATGATACTCGCATTAAACTAATTACAGAAAAAAATTATAAATAATTATTTTAAACAAAACTTGATTCAATTATAAAAAGCAAAAAGTCACAAGTAAAATTTTTATTCAATTATTTCATTCCTAAGCGTTTTATTATCGGATTTTCCGGTTCTGTAAAATAAAAGTAAAAACGATTTATCGCACACAAACTATTGCTACACATATAAATTTTATTGGTTTTTTTTTTTATAAATCAGAGTACAAACTAATATTTTCATATCTCAGCAAAACAATGTGCAACAAATACATATATTTTTATGCACATCGAATCAATATTTTACTTATTCATTTTTTAATTCATACTTTTTTATTTAAACTTATTTATCACACAAAACCTCGCACGTTTAATATTATATTATTATTATAGAAGAAAAAAAATGTGAGTGGAAATATAAAACGCGATACTGCATAGAAAATACGATATCTTTTTTCCTGCCAGTATATGACACGGCGATGCTTCAGTCGAGTCAAAAAATACGACAACCAGATTATCTTGTTTTGATTTTCTCGGATGTGATAAAAGTGGGCGTCATTTAGCGACTCCAGAGGGCGTAAAACTTTTTTACTATCTGTAGCTATATCTACTTGTATAATATTAATATAATTTCAGTTATCGGCAAACCCACGTTGTGTATAAAAAGTTCGTCTCTTAATTTATGTCAACTCATATAATTTATTCAATAATTATGAAATTATATCAATTTTGTCCGATCAATCAATTAAGGTACCAACTGGTCAATTTTAGTTCATAAATAACATTTTGTAGTTGTAAAATTATAATTTATAATAATTTTGTGAAAGTCCATAGGCTTTGATTTATTTATTTGCAATAATCAAATTAAGAAAAATTTTATCATCCTTAATTGTAGCAATAGTTTTTTATATGAAATTCAAAGCGTAATTTTTTATCAAAATTTTTTTTTTTAACTATTTTTAATTCTAAGTATTCAAATTAATTTCAGAATATTAAGATCATTATAAACAACTATAGACAGTTATCATTACGCAGGGAAATGAGTATGAATGCAAGGGAGCTGACTAGTAATGGTTGATTAATACTAAATAGATCAAGTATTGCACTATCATTATTTAATCGTACATAATTATAAAGTAAAGTCTAAACAATAGTATAAAAAATTTGCCTTCACATTTACGTGGATGACATAAAATGTAATTTAATTATTAACATCTATTGTTCATTTTTAATCAATTATAAATTTCTTTTCTATTATCTAAAGAAATCAATACTCATTTTTAACTGTACAGAACATTTTGTTTCTAGTAATTGTTGAAACTAATTAAATTATAAATAAATCTTCCATCATTTTATGACCTTTTAAAATGTTTTGTAAGGTTGCAAAAAATTATTTTTCAGCGGTAGTACTTAAACAGTCGGTTGTATAAATTTAAAAATACGATTTCCCAAAAGACTTTTTATGTTTCCAGAACATGTACCTCGGGAAATAATAAAGATAAACCCTTTTCTTGTTTAATTAAAGAGTAAAAATAGGGTAACGCAGATCAGAATGAAGTAGAACAGAAAACAAATATTTTCTTTCTTTAAATAAGCGTTATTTCGTTTTATACACTCCGTGTTTAAATTTTCCCTGTCAAGTTTTTTTCATAATTCTCATAATAAATTTTTATCAGTACGAATGTCTGAATTATTTCATTAAAATCTTCTCATACATAGACAAAAAAAAATTGTGTAATTAAAAAAAATAACTTCTACCTTTTCGTCAAATTTTAGACGACAATAAAAAACAAAGTTAGAAATATCAATTTCTCATCGAGTAGCGTTCGCAAAACTTTTTGACGATTTTTCAAATCGATGAAGAGTTTACCGAGGTATTTTTTTCAGTTTATGAGATACGTCCTCTGAAAGCGCGATTATCGATTTAAGAATTTATGACTAATAACATTATCGTAAAATCTGAAGTTATTATCAAACACTTGTGATCTTATTAAAGAAATCCAAGAGCATTCCAAAATATTTTTTAAAATCTGAAGTAAAACAAACAAATGATAGACTATTATGTTTTACCTAAATTTTATCTCAACTTGGGCGTTTTGAACTATGGCAAATATATTGTGAACTATAAATAAATGTTCAAATATTGTAATTGACAATACTTAAAAAAGATACACTTTAAATGTTCAAAAAATTGGTTCCTAATTTCTCATAAAACTTAAGAGACAAACTTTGTCAATTTATTTAAAAACCCCTCGTTAATGAACTATTTATAAAAGTTTAATAGAACTCCATTTGTAATCGATCTTGACATTATTTAATTTATTTTAAAAAACTTTTTCCATTCAATCAGGTCACACAAGTTTATCTAAAGTTGTTTGTGAAATCCTTTTATCCGGCATTACTTTTATTTCATTTTGTTTTTATTTATTTTGTTTTATTTTATCCAACTTCTATTCTACTCTGTTCACTTTGTTTCCAGATACATTTCACTCAGATTTAAATCTGGCACATTGAACGCATTCTGCTATTGAAAACCGCGGTCATTCAAAATGGATGCAAATAAATCCATTATATTAAATTAACGAAGAACATAATGAAATGCAATATTTAAATCATTATCGTCATAATCTCACACATAATACACAACTAACTGTACAATATATCACTCGATTATTTTTAATATTTTCAATATCTTTTATAAATTTCTCCTACCAGTTTTTAAATTCTTATCTTCTCAAGACGTAAATATACACATTTCTTCACATACGTGTTATATATACGTATATGTATATACACACATAAGATAAGATAAGACACACTAATTTACATCCATCAAGACACTTTTGTCGGTAAAAACAATCAATACCACACGCATTGTCTCACCAGTCTGGATAATACCACTTAAGAGTATCAATAGTTTCTCTAATTGTTTTTTTATATTTTATTCCGGGTAATTTTGTTTGTTAATTATTATCATTGTTATTATTAGTGAATGTGTTCAAAATTGTGCTGTACTATGGGTTTGTTTTGTACGCGAAACACCTACAGGTAAAAATCACACAACCGATAATAAAGATTCTTAAAAAAGTAATGAAGGAAATTTTTAGGGCCATACGTATCAATGTGTAATTGCGGTTATCAACTTGTTAAAAGTAAATCAATGACACTTAAGAACACTTGTAACTACTCTTACTATATTGTTATCAACTCATATTCAAAGTACAGCTGTATTCAACAATATTTTAAGGTTATGGTTTATTTCCAATTTTCGATTCCGGTTCTTTAAATGACACGGAAAGATTGATTTGTTTTATTAAATGTGATTATTAATGACTGATAATTGATTGCTGATAATTGATAATCTATATTAAGTGATCACCCATGTTAAGTGATAATATTGTCTCAAATAGTTATATTATCGTTTTTTTAATAAAGTTGTGGAATTTATAAATCGATCAATAAATTATAAAGTTTGGAAAAACCTTTAATAACAATTAAAAAAAAAAAATTACCAGCTTGTTAGAAAAATGAAAGTATATTACACATTGTTCAAAGCAAAGTTTCGCAAGCTGAAGTGTGAAAGGTCAGAAATTGTATATGATAGTTTAAATTTATGGTGGGAAACTATATTTTTTGATTTTTTAATATTTAAATTTTGATAGTTATACTTTATTATACTACTGAAAATTAGTTTTATAACACATAGTTATAAATGTTAACAGACATATAAATCTGTAAAATTTTTTTTTTTTTTTGTTCCACTGTAGGAAAATGTTTTAGAATATATCGATAATATTCTGATTCAAATGATAAGATGATATTCAAAAAATTCCTTTATTTTTTTTTTTAATAAAAAATTCCTTTATTATTTTTTTTAACAAAAATAGGTTCTGATTGTATAGTAATTATTAAAATACTTATGGAAAAATAAACTTGACTCAAGAAAAGAAATCTTGAACCACGAAGATTATTTTGAAAAAATTTCCGGTTTCAAATGCAGTAGAAAAATTCTTAAATCAAATAAAATTTACTTAAATCAAGAAAAATCTTGGTTGGAGAATTTTTCTGCTTGATTTGAAACCTCAAAGTTCTTCGAAATAATTTTTTGGGTTAAAGATTTTTTGTTTTTGATTAGACCAACTTTTTTATCAGTGTAGAAAAAAAATAAGACATGTAACTTTATATGACTCACTAGCTGATTGTAAAATTCAAATTTCTTTTTTATTCAATAAATCTTCGCTCTTAATATTTTGTATTGTTGCGTTTAATTACTCCAAAGAAGTAATTTTTAGAAAAAGTCTGATACTCTGAAAGACAACTGAAAATTAATTCCCGATTTTTTTCACAGTCTATAGATATAGTGAAAAATATTATAAACGATTATTTTCACAGTAAATAAAAAATAAACGATGTTTTGATTATGGAAATAAATAGTATTTTTATTTTTGTTTCAGGTGAGTCATTATTATTGATCGAGCAATTATGAAAGCAACGATGCCCAGGTAAAATTGTTGATACTTGCCAATATTTTTATTTTTTAGTAAATATATTATAAATGTCACTTTGTAGAAATATTAATACCGAGTTCTAATAAATGTCAGGTTGACACAGTTATGCATCTAGGATGTGTTTTATATTCCATGAATATTTTACTTATAATAATTAAAATTTCAGAATTTTGCAATCAACGGTTATAACTAAATTAGTTTTTACTCGAGGAAATTGAATAGTAAATAAAAAAGTAATGACATTAATTCGTTAGTATTTATTTTGATTTGATTGTTTCCAAAGCATTATATTGAAATATTGAAAACGACAGGTTGATTACTAATTTAATTATAAATTGTAGCTGTTGGATAATTATTACAATAAAATGCTGATGTAGAATTAAATTAAAATTAATATTATGTTTACGAAATAGAGTTTATTCTATGTGTTTTTAATATTCATTCTTTTTAATTTATTGTCTAATTTCCAAGAGATTTTATTAACACAAGATTACAAGACTGGAAAACTAATATGCATATAAATAAGAAAAATTAAGTTAATTATCATTGGTGCTGTAAAAAAATAACAAATTAATGATAAGCCATGGTTACAACAAAAAAAAAAAACAGTAATTGAAATGTCTAAATCACAAAATAATTCGGTCAATTACAAATCATGACATTAAACAATTACAGTATGTATTATCTAAAGATTACAAAACATATTGCGTACAAAGCGTAACAATTTCATGAGAAATAAGAAATGAGAAATGAAACGGATCCTCAGGAACAAGCATAGAAAATAATACCCGAGGCTTAATTATTCTCCACTTAACATATAATGTCGCTCGATGTGTTTCTACCGCTAAAGTATTACGGCTTTAATTACTGAAAGAAAAAAAAAACGTTTTCCTCACGAGAGAAAGGCGCCCGTCTTAGTCTTATTCTTCTTTTCCAGAACTGAAAGGGACAATGTTATTCACACTTCCGTGTTTACATTCAAACAAGCTCGCAAAAACAATAAAACAACTACTAAACTCATCATAACATAATTCATAAATAAATATTTGTAAAAAACATTCGATGCTTTTACTTACATAATTTTTATCACAAAACTACAAAAAGTTTTACATTGATAAAAAAATTAACTTGATTCGAGAAAAAAAATCTTGAACTAAGAATATCATTTTTAATAAGTTTTTTCTTTAATTGTGCAAAGAAAATTTTGAACCAATAAAAACTTACGATATCGAAATTACAGACATTCGGAAATTTTCAGGATTTCTTAAAATACTAAAAACACTAAGAAAAAAAGTTAATACAAAAATTCTTTTTATATAAATTTTGAAAAAAAAATTTTTTAATAATTTTTTTCGACAACGATATCTCACGAACGAATCAACCGATTTTGACCGGACCAGTGGTGATCGACGTGGTTTTTTGAGGTTAAAAGCTGAGTAGTTTTTGGAATTGATCGGTCGAGCGATTTAAAAGTTATTTCAAAAAAACGAATTTTTAGAAATTTAATTTTTGAGATTTCTCAAAATTGATCGACTCGAATATTTTGAACTAGTATCAGAAATCTAAGGGTGATAAAACTCTTTGGAACGCCACTTATTTTGATTGAATCGGATAAGCCGTTCAAAAGTTATGAGAGATTTACACACACACACACACACACACTTACATACATACACACACGGTGACATCACCGCGGGAATAGTCAGGAAAGCTTCCTAGGACCTTAAAACGTCGAGATCTGATGAAAACTAGATTTTCGAAAAACAGGGTAAAAACAATAATCCCGATTTTCGAAAAATTTCAATTTTCTTAGCGGGAAGTTAAAAATCTATTTCAATAACTTTATTAATGAGCAAATATTCGTGAACAACGCGCTTTAGTTATTCAACAGGTGCAGCTAGTACGTGATTATGGTTAATTAAATATTAGTTAAAATGAGTCTCAGTGATAATCCTGGGTTAGAATAGCCACCGGGATGGTAATGTGGTCATCAATTTTATTTAATTATTTTTTCAATTTCTCTGTTCTCTGGCAGTCTAGTCCTTCACAATATTTTTTTTTTGCTCATCCTTCTACTTACATTACATTATTTATCCATTCGTTACACTGTGAACTTCAGCATCCTCTATCGAGAAAAAATCCAATTACGGCCATCATGGTGATAGTATATCATCATCATCATTATCATTAAATCATTATGTTATTAAATCTAATTTTAATTAAACATATATCGAAATACTCTTTATTGCTGTAAAGTAGAAAATGGTCAAGAGTTTAAGTGAAATTAAAGTAAAGTCGTTTTTTCATTACTCCTAAGTTGTATTCGTATACACAATATATACCATATATGTATTACATATGTCTACATCCCAACATTTACATTTTATGTTATGAGTTAATACGTTTATATAAATACATGTTCGTATATCTATGTCTATATCTGTATACATACATATTTACTTAGATAGTAATATCAAGTCGAGATCTACTCGGTGAATGGTACGCCTCTACTCAGTACTGACTAGGTCAGTCAGTACGACGTTGCACAATTGTAGGCAAGGTCATTTCCCCGTAGTTGCATGTCTCAAGTCCCTCGGAATGGCCTTTACACCGACTAGACTCTTCGTTCTTCATGAATAGTTTTTTATTTTAAATTACTAAAAAATTATAATCATAATTATAATTATAATTGATTTTTTAATTTTAATTAAAACAAGTTTTATTTTTTTTTTTTTGTTGACTTGTGATTTGTTTCATTGACATTGGGATATATTTACAAATTCTAATTTATAACTGATAATAATAATAATAATTATAATTATAATTTAGAGAAAATTTGAGAGCCGAATTTTGAGTAAAATACTAGAAACACCATAAATCTTAAAAGACTTTTTTCAAGAGCATTTGATTCTCCTCTTGTCAATTTTTTATCAATACAAAACTATAAGTTTTATTTTGTACAGATTTTTGAAACAAATAAAAAAAGTTTTCAAAGGTTTCTCTAACGTAACACCTGTCCAACAGTCAAATAATAATTGAAATATCAATTTAATATTTGTATACATATTACTAAACACTTTGATAAAAAAATAACAAAATCCACCTGTCATCTAAAGAAAGTATTTAAAAACCCAACGTAATATTAATCTTAATATAAAATTAATTATCATTGAATAATAATAATAATCTCTCAAAGAATGGATTTGACGCATTATTATTCAAATGAACGAAAATTTATCTAACACTTTAAGACACAAATGCGTTATAATTTATAATAAATAAAACAACTGAGAGAAATAAACAAATAAATAAAAAGATATTAAGATTAAAACACATATAATGGTGACGCCTGCTTGTGAATGGAAAATAATTTCCACACTTTCTGGCCTATTAACGACCACTTCCTACACGTTTTAAAAGTGCTGATCTGAGCGTAAAGCGTAATACACAATACGTGGGTGGTCAACCGAATGATTTTAATAAACTACTCAATATATACCTCCTGATAAAATAATAGCGCGAATGAAACTAATCCTTGGAACTTGCGAAGCCAGGCATGAAATACTAATTATAATTAAATTTCTAATTGTTAATCGTTAATTACTAATTACGCATTAATATCATCATAACTCTTGTTTATGAAAAATATATATTCCCATCGGGTTAATTTGCTTTAAACTTTGAGTTGAGAGTAAAGTTGAAGCGAAATGCAATAGAGAATAACTAAGGGAAACTTTTAAAATGTCATCGAATTAATTCAACTGTAACTTCCAGCGGTATGTGGTGGAATTAAACTAAACATTTGAAGCTAATTAGCAAAAGGCAAAAAAAGTACATACAAAATGCGACATGTGAAATACTAAATAACTAACTAGTTAGCTAGGAAGCTTGAAAAAAACTACAAGGATAGTAACGCAGCTGAATGCTGTGGAACGGTGTAAATTCCGTTAGGTAATGACGGACGATGAGGGATGAGAAAGTTGTACACTACATATATAAATATAGCTGAATTGCATAGCTTTGCAGGTACTGAGTGAAGTTGTGTCTGTAAAATATACATTTTATGTGGATGTAGATGTGACTGAAAATATTTATGTGAATATAAATTGCTGTATATAGCGGGAGTGTAGTACGGGTGAAATTCATTTTGGGAGACTCGGAACGAGTTTTACGGAAATTGATGCAAAGCTAGGTAATGCCTGGTAAAATACTGTGTTATCATGTGGATTTAACTATTTTAAATATATGCGTTAGGAGAGGACCAAGCTCTCTGGAGTTTAATTAACCGATTAAAAATTTTTTTCAAATAAATTTTTAGGCGCTAATTTGTCCTTTAAGGATTATTTTAACTGGAAAGTTTCATCCAGTGCTAATATCACTAATTTTTTTAATCGATAATGTCACGTCGAATTTTTTTATACCAAAGATCGAAAAGATTTGATTCTTACTTTAAACTTAAATTCCTGCTAAAAGAAGAGAGTATATATCAAAATTGACTAAAAACATTTTAATAATTTTAGTAATTTTATTTTATTCTCAATACTTTATCCAAAATTGGGATTTTAAACTTTTAGAATAACTTTATCAGTTCAAACTTATAATTGTCAATATTTGATCTTCAAAAAAAATTTTTTTTCTATGGAATTAATAGCAAAATTTTAATTTAATGAAAAAATTTCCATCAATATTAAAAAAAATCGCAAGGCAAGCAATTTCGTTGCAGATATAGAAGAGCTACATGCCTTTTTTTAATAAATTGACAAGTCCATTATCGGAAAATAGTACAATCGAATAGAGCAAAAATAAAATAATTTAAAAAACTTTTTCTAGTTTTCATCCTGATAATCTAAAGTAAACTGGAATTTATTGAGTTCCGATATAAAATTGTGTAAACTACATGATGTGTTTTACGATTATGACGATTTTCTGTTATGGACATATATGGATTTTATCCATTGAGCCTTGGAACTCGATGTCTGCTGCAGAAGCTCCGTACTAAGTCGAGTAAAAACACGACACTCGTATGATAAAAAGAACAAAACCCAATAAAAACAAGACAAGTGAGACTATTTTTACGATTCAAGTCGCGAGGAAACGGGTTCTGCTGCACATGCAACAAAGCTTTACTTTACTTTATTTACCTTTTTCATCTTCCCATTATATATATTCACATTCACATTCACATACTATGCAACTTTTAGATACCATTACGCTTTTTCTTCTCCTTTCATCTAAATTATTCTCTATACTTTCTATTCTGTATAAATTTTAAACGAAAAATCATGTTTTCTCCCATTTATTCAAAATTTAAAATGTGCATGCATGCACTTTAAAAATTTAATCATAAATTTTATAATCCGATTAATGAATTATTACCTCGATTATAATTATTCATCCAGTTGATATTTCATCACTTTAAATACCAGTGAGTTCTGTAAATATTTATGTAATTATTTTAAAAATCATGTAAATTTTCAAAAAAACATATTTTTCATAATCATCATTATCAATAATAAATATTTCAATATTTTATGCTTAAAACAAACATTTTAATGTTTAAGCGTTTATTTATAACTTTTGAAATTTATTCTTCCGTTTTCTCAATAAGCGCTAAAGTTGATAATTTAAGTAAAAGATAAGCTTAATGATTAATTTCAATTCCTGTTAACTTGGAATAACTCTGACTACAGGAAACAATTTTTCGATCAATAATTACTATATCAATCTAAGCCAAAATTATTAATTTTTCCATTGAAAATTATGTAGATCTGATATTTTATCTAATCGATTATAGAACAGCCGTTCATGTATAATGATTAATGAATAAAAATGAATTTTCCGTGAATTTAGAAGCATGGAACCGAGCAGTAAATAACTTCGTTAATCCGCATTGTCACACTTAATAAATATTCAAATTTAAAAAAAAAAAATGAGGGCACTCAGATCATTAATTTGTACTTTATTGACTTATTCAGGACGGGTAAAGTTACAAATTTATCAATAAATCTACTTTTAGTATTAAATATTTATTCAGTCATAAACTCATAAAGTTTTCTGATTATGGAACAGTGTAATTAAACTTTAACCCAATTTACGAAAACATTGATTATCTATAAAAAGTATAGTACAAATTTTTAGTTTATTAATATTGAAAAACTATATACAACATGAAATACCAATATTGGGTTCTACGCAATAGTTAATAAATAACTTTCAATTTTTTTTTTTATTTTTAAAAATAATTTAGTGCTAATAACGATCTTAATTTTTTCTACAAATTTGCATTGTTAAAATGCTTACAATAATTTATTTTTTAATTTTCTTATTACAATCTTACGTTAATTACGTCAATTTCATCACTTGGTGACACTTATTTATGTATGAATTTAGTGGATTAGGTTTTTGGCACTCGCGTATGAGAACACACGTTTTGCTCGTTGCGTCAATACTCCCGTTGCTGACAGCCTGATTCATTCAGCTACATAGTTGAATGGATTGTTATCATGCGTTGTTGTATTTTTTATAAAGTTTTTTTTTTTTTTTTCAACGAAAAGACTTTTTAAAATTTTACTTATATTTTTCGTCAATAATGAAAAAGATAAGTTTTAACATGGTATTTGAATTTTAAGTTTGGTAAAAAACTAAAATAAATCTAGTTCTAACAATGAAAACACCTTTTGAGAAATAAAATAAATAATTTACATAGATTTATACATTACATAAATAAAAAATGGCAAAAATTTTTATTCAAAATCTGAGAATTAATTTTTTTGCCGTATCGATGCAATTACTACAATTTCAATTAAGATCTTAAAATTGAATTGAGTTAACAGTATTTATGTATTAAAAAACTGTAATTATTCATTACCAGACTAATTCCCTATTTTGATGACCACATACGTCTAAATGATTACAGTTAACTGCAACTTTTGCACATTTGACTCAGAAAAAATGAATAATTACTATACTAATGAAAATCAATTTTTTGCTATTCTATTCCCTCTCAGCATCTTTCATTAAATTATTTTAAAATTAATAGCTGTTAATTTATTAAATTTTAAACCACTAATAGCTTTTTGAAATAACTATCCAATTTATTGTCAGTTAAATTTTTTCAAAATTTTTAATTATCAATTATAACATTAATAACTCTGTTCAATGACGAAATTATTTGACGTAATGTACTGAAAAATTCTTTAAATCAATAATCGTTTAATTTGAATATATAGGGTGCACTATTATTACTGACATAGTTCAGTATTGAAGTGTTCATATAGTAAGACAGTAATTTGGATATTAAATAGAATATTTAATCAGCAAATAGTAGAGAGTGGAGAGTGGAGTTAAAGGAATTCAGGACGACAGTAAGTCTAAAATGTTTGTCAGAATAGAATAGAGTAGAGTAGAGTAGAGTTGAGAACAAACGAGCTGTGGAACAAGCTTAGGGCTTTAGTATAGAAGTTAACTGTCAGGTTAAGATAAGACGTATTGCTATAGCTAAATCTGATGGACAATAATGCACGACTTCGAGTTAAGAATTCACCGTAGAATCGGAACTGTATAACAAGGATTTGGGTCAGACGTTATACCCTTACCAAGACATATCAATTTATTTAACTTAACTGAATCAATAACTCCACCGTAACCATATTTATTTAAATATCCGTAGCTATTTTTTTTATTCAATTGTTAATAGTTGTTAATTACGTGATAATTAATTTTCGTTGACTTTAATATCAAAGTTGTGCTGTTTTAATTTAAAATAATTATTTTCATGATATATTAATATGTAATTTTTTTTTATTTTGAAGGATTTATTTAAAGATAAATGAGGTTCTGAGAATTATTCCACGGATCAGCACGTGTTTTTCATAATCATAATCCTCGACAAACATGCGCGGGTGGCGAAAGTTACACCAGTCTTAAGTCTTAATGTACATGTGCACTAAACTTTAATATATATGTATATATAATATATACCTTTTACGCTCAACTCCTACTACCTGACCCACCTCCACAGATCGTGAGTTCTCATTTTTATTCCTGTTTTATTTTATTTTGTTTTACAATTGTATATTTTTATACAACCAAGTTCCGGGAAGTAGATCAATTACTGTTCTTTTTTGCAATTTAATGTGATCTGGTGTACACCAGAGTTTGAGAAAAAATATTAACTGTTATTATTATCAAACACTTGTTTTTTATGAATTATTATATATTTCTTTTTAAATTGGAGCTAATATGAGGAAGGAAATGTACAAATCGAAAAATAGATTCAGAATCGGAAGACGTGTCTTTGAGATTTAGCTATTTATATGTTTATGATTTGAAGTATTATTAAAGAAAAATTGTACGTGGTATGAAAGATTAAAAGAAACCAGTCTACATATATGCTTCTTTGAAGAGCATCAGAGACCAGACCACATAACAGAAACCGAGAAATCGAGAATGGCTCCGGGGTAAAACTCTCAGCGAAACGTTTTTCGGTAAAATTGGAAAAACTCAGGCGAGGAAAATTTAACTGGTTAAAGTTAAAGGCGACATGAAAAGACGATAGACCTGGGAGGAAGACTGCAGTGGAATAACGTTTCCTGAATTTAAATTTAAATAAATGAAATATTCACAAGATTTGACCAATTTTCAGATCTATAAAATAGAAATAAACATTATTTGGTACTTTTTGTCCGATTTTCGTTGCTTTGTAAATTTTTCTTTATAGTTATTATTTTAAATCTGTCAAGATTTTAATTTTATTATTTTTTATTTTCATTTTTAACAATAACAATAATAAATGTGTTTGAGTATAAAGATGAGTGCATTTATGTGTCAAGCAGAAAGCAGTTAGTATCGACTTTCTTATTCGAGGTCATGACTCTTGGCAATATTAGGCGTGGTGATTCTTCATTTATTGAAAAGATAATATATCCTTTATAACTTGTTTTATTATATATTATTTTTATATTTATTACTGCTAATTACTTCCTTTATTATATTCTTTTCAAGAGTTAAGTCTTAAATCAGTCAGAGAGTAATTTTGCCGATTATTGATACTTAAAAAGTATGTTTTCTGATAAATTATCATCTTCACAAATTATTTTTTATCATTTATACATTCCATTTCATTAATATTTTATGTTTTGTTGACTAGAGACTTGTGGAATTTTTTTTATCCTTTTCAACAACTGTTTTGATAAGTTTCCCTGGTTAATCTTTCTCGGTATTATAACAATCATTTTTTTACAAAATAAATTAGAAGTATGGATAATAGGGTGTTCCAAAATGTAACTTCCGTGATGGACCTCTCAAAATTTGAATTTTGGGTTTCGCTCTTAATAAAAGTTGTGTTTTGGCATTTCCTGTTATATTTTGAGCGTAAAGGATTTATTTGATTTTCAGAGAATTTTTTAACAGGAGATTTGTTTGGGCATTTCTGCTGAAATTTCAAAATTTGGCCGGAAGTATTCAAACAAAGCTTCTGTAAAAAATTCTATGAGAATCAAATAAATCCCTTACGCTATAAATATGCCAGGAAATGCCTAAACACAACTCCTGTTAAAAACGGAACTCAAAATTCCAATTTTTAGAGGTCCATCACGAAAGTTACATTTTGGCACAACCTTAATAGATAATAAATTCGTTTCTAGGATCAAGTAATAATTATTTTGATGGACATAAAAAAACTATAATTCAAAATTGGTATGCGTATAAAATGATTGATGCAATCCAAAACGTCATCACATATGTCAGTACATTTACGGAGTTAACTAAAGTCAGTTTTATACGTGCAGAGTTATTAAAATGAAGACACGTATCGTAAGATACCCATATTTGAAAACAAAGAAATGAGTGAACACCATTGTCATACTTATTATTTTTAATATATATGTATAAAATCATAACAATAATAATAAATAGATGTATGTAGGTGTATTTTTTCTCAACAATAGTATTTGTTAAATAGTCATACACGTGTGCCAGACGGTTCCATCGTCAATATGCTAGCACAGCCTCATTGTTTGCATTATCATCCTCAATCAAGCTGACGATTATCGATCAAACACGCAAGATTGCTACTCATTTTTTACACTATGTATTATTAGATGACACGTCAACATCCACAATAAAATGTCAGGAAAAGTGATGACAATTTTACTTGTAATTTTAAAAAATATTTCGATCAAGTGAATTATTCTCAGCTTCCATTTCGATTTTCCCTGTCAGCACTTGGTTTTTTTCTGCTTTACGTTTTACTAGACCTTTCTCAGCTCTTTCGACAGTCCAATCAGGATATAGGCCAGGGATAATCTTGAAACTTATTGAAAAAAGTCGATTCATTCGAGGGAATCCGCCCACGTGAATGAAGAGCTCGCTCCAATTAACTGAAAATTCAAACGCTGATGAATATTTATTTAGGTAGAAAGCGAAATTCTATTTTACCTTTTTATTTATTTTTATTATATAGACTTATAGTAAATGAATATTAGTGAACATTCATGCATACTGAAATTTTATTTCCATTTATATTGAAATTTAGTGTAGTAGTATTTTGTTTTGTGAATAATTTTTTTAATCTTCCACAAGTGTAACTACGATATTTATTATTAAATTTAATATCATATAAATTAAAAAAAATTTTTTAATTTTTGTAGAGAAAAGGAACAAGTTTATAAATTACAATAAGTCTTATTTAATAAAATTAAGACAGAAATCCAAAGACAATAAAAAAATCAAACCGCATCTTTAGAATTTTTTTACAATCATCACATTTAATTTTATAATTCGCAGTCAAAATTTTACATCACATTGTGAACTCAATATTTATACGGAATTCATAAAAGTTTAGTTTGGCAATTATTTATTTTTTTTTTTTATTAAAAAAATAATTACTCAAATAAGCTAAAAACTAAGAATACTTTATAATACGTTAGCATTTATTTGATTATAGAATTTGAACCTTATATATTTTAAAGATATTATCATTATCAACTGTAATAGTTTGAAAAAATATACTTTTTACAACACACAGCTAGTTTTATAGGAAAAATTTAAAGTTTTTATCTTTCTTGACAGTATTTTAATGTCTTAATACAAGTTTTGAAGTACTTTTATAGTTATTCGTCTAAAAAATAATACTCAAAAGTGCCCTTTGGCGACAAATTTATAATGTTCATAAAGAACATATTCCACGAAACATTTAAATGTATAAAAGTTCGCTTACAAATAATAAATAACTCAAAGTTGGTTTTCATACATTACAATCTTCTGAAATTATTTTATAACCGTAATTTCACTTTATAAAATTAATATTAATTTTCTCGGTTTTCTTGATTAATTCCCATGAGAAACTAGATCATATTAATATTAAACACGTGATTAAACGGTATCTACACTCATCTAAAGAAAATCTCAGAGAAAGGAGAAACAGGAGAGACTATCATAGTGCGAGTTTACCAGTAAATCAAAAATAGCCCAGACTAGGAATCGAACTCGGAGCCTCAAGAGATGCATTGAAATTTTCTGTTCAGTTGCCCGATACTGTTTTTTTTTTTATTCTTTTGAACATATTTAACAAAGTAAAATAATTAATGGCCTTATTTTTGACAAGTAACAGATGAATATTTAATTTTTAAATCCTGAGATTTATTATTTAAAAATTCATACTTTCTTTTGAGCGATTAACCAATTGAATGAGATCTACAATAATAAATAAGTAATTATCTGAAAAAAAAATAAATAAAGTTATTAAAATCGCTCATGATATTTTCACTGGGAATAAACAAAAACAATAACAACAACAATAATACAATACAATACAAAGTAATATATATTTAAAATGAGAGAGTTTGTTATTTGTTATTGTATGGATGTATTATTACTGGATTTAATTGTATGTGCCGTAGGATATAATAGTATTGGAAGTAAACAGAGAGTGGAGACTAACAACAATACTGTACGTCAACATGTAACAACTAAAGTACCAACTTACTAACTGCAATATATAATAGTAATAGTAGTTTGAATACACTGATACCAGTGCTAGTAGTAACTTTTATCAAAGTATAAGTAAAGTAGAACTACTGGTGATTGGTGATGCAGTGTAGACATAGAAACAGACATAGCCATAGACAGTAGAAGAGTATGTTCTGGTGGGTATGGTCCCCCGCGACGATAACGAGTTCAGAAGAGGTGGGGTGTTATTTCTCTTTCTCTGTCTGTCCTTTTCCTTCACACAACTCAAGGCATAGCATACTCATGTTGAATTACACTACACACTACACGGGAACGGACAACTTCGCGCCATTTCGAGATACATCGCTACGACCAGTCAGCCTTAAACCGCGAACTAAGACCACGCGAGTACCCAGTGCGCTGTTTAGTACTCTCTTCTCGTAAAAGCCGACTAATTCCGTTTTTCCGTAAATAAAATAAAAAATTGTGTCAGTTACTATGAAAAATTTTATCAGTGTCAGTTATAAATAATATGTGAATTTTTATTTATAAATATGTGGTGTCTATTTTTTGAGCAAGTTTTAACAAACAAACTTATTTAGTATTTGCAATGGAAAATCGAATCATTTATTTTTAGTAAAATATTTGAAACCATGCTTGAATTACTGGTAATTTATTGATTTTTAAAAATTATATTTACTCGAAATATGAAGCCGGGAATACACTAGAATATATGTAAAGCCGATCATATTTAATTTAATTTAATCGAGGTACTGTTTGCATACTAAAATTATTTTTCCTGATAGTCGATCCTTATCAGATGTTTAATATAGATAATGATTCAATGATAATGATAACAATCAGCATACTTACAAATTTATAAATAAAATTACGTTTGTAATTATTGTTTACTGTTATTTTTCAGGGTCAGTTTGACTTTTATTTACGAGTAAGAATTATTTAATCAAATATAAATGCAATAGTTCTTCTTTGTTCATCATTATTATTATTATTATTATTATTTTAGATTTTTTTTTTATTTCATTTTTTTGAGACTGAATGATATAAAAAGAGACAAATAAGGCAATAAATATTTTTTTCGGTATAATTCATCATTGGATTTCGTGAGTGGAAGGATAAATCATAGGATCCGGATGATAATTTTTAAAAAGAGTTACCGACCGTGAAATTGTGAAAATTATTGCAGATAATTTTTTGATCTGTGTAAATCAAACTTTAAATTAAAGCAAAAAAATTTTATTCCTTACTTTGAGGTTGTTGATTTAAACATAAAAAAAAATATTGTGACGAAAATAGAAGCCGACTTTTGCTTTATGTAACATGCTAATAAAAAAAATAATTAGCTACTGAAGCAACTTGAACTAATTATGCAACAAAAGATCAAAAGCGATCGGTGACATGACTCATGGCTTGATGATAATAGTTGATGATTAAAATAAATAAATAAACGAGAAAACCTGAAAAAATGTAGACAGTATTGATCCAATGTAACAAAATGCATATAAGTAAGAAATTAACAGGATTTATTGAGTATTGACCCGCTGGATGAAAGAAAAAAATGATAATAGTGAAGTGTAGAAAGATTGATCGAATAAGTAATATTATAAAGGCAAACGACGACAGCGGCGATGCTGCTAGCGATTTATTTCTTTTATTTCATCTTTGCTCTTCTCGTATTGCTTTTACGTGCGGATGAATTCATAACAGTTATTGAATTTCGCGCTCGCAATAGTCCAATTTCCAATACTCTTGTTTTTTTTTATCCCAGTTATCGTTCTCTCCTTTCATTTCCTTTCCTTTTCATTCTGTCGTGTCTTGTACTCGCACAAATCTACTATATGTAATATATAATATATACTACTGTCTACCTACTAATAAACATCAAATATTCACGGCGTCTCGAAATATTATTTTACTATGCAGCAAACTACAAAGAAAGTTGACAGACAGTCTAAATCTTAATAATAAAAATAATAATAATAAAAAAGTGAAAGCATTTTTACTCTTTTTTATTAATAAATAAGTGATATAAAATATCCATAAATTTCAATTGTTAATTATTCAATACCTATTTTTATGCTTTAAACGAATAATAAACTTTAATCAATAACTTTTGTAGACGTCATGCTTTCTTAATTGGTAATAATAATAGTACAGATCTTTTATTTATTGATTTACTTATTTATATAGGTTCTAAATGCTCTTAAAAAGGATTGTCATCTTTCTGTATTGATTTTTTCAATTCATTTCTGTCGGATAAGTAGCATTAGCTCGAGGTAAAAAATTATCGCCATAAAGTTCTTATCCAGTAAATGTTTCAATAAAATAGGTCATCTGGAATTTTTATAGGATAAATACATAAATCGCAAATAAGACACTTTAGATCATATGGAATAAAACATGATGGGATTAATGGAGCATTTAGGAATTTAAAGAAATTCTTGATTGTTAAAGTGGAAAATTTATTGGTCCTGAAATTCAAATTGCACGCTTTAGTTGATTGTTCATTGATGAAAGACAGGAAATAAATAAAACATCAAGATATGTATGCATTGATGAAGAACTTAATGGATTACAGCATTTTTTTTTTGAACATACTCCTTGATTAATGGCATATTATAAAGAAACTTTTTAAAAGTTACGCTATAAAGACAAATATAATAGTAAATATTTTTAAAAAAATTACTTAAAAATAATGTTGATTATTTTGAATCAAGTAGAAAAGTTTATGAATCAAATAAAATTTGTATGCTTGATCTAAAATGATGAAATGGTTTAAAATGATCTTGTCTTATAATTGAAATATAAAACAACGAAATCAAGAATTTACTTATTATAATAAAAACTAAAATTAATTATCAAAAACTTATTATATAACTTTTGTTAATGTTTCTTCAACGACTGGTGATAAAAAATTATTGATAACTCAAGTATTAAGTTTATTTAGTATGAACATTTAAAAATTAAAAATGATTTTTCTTAGATTAAAATTCAAAGTTTCAGCTCAATATAAACTTTTAAAATCTCGGTACATATAAAAATAGATATCAATTTCTATATTTTTAAACATCCCTCGTTTTATTTGAAAAACTCTCCAATACTATTGTAGTATACTAACTCTACCTTTTGTCATTGACGTCAACAGTGAACTTTAATGCGGATGAATAAGAAAACTTTTGGATTTCGTAGCTTGACCAAAAACACCTACTGATGCTTATCAAATTTCACACAATAAAATACATTAACTGTCATGAAAACTACTGAGAATTGCATCGAATAAAATTAATAATTGAAACTGTAACTTATAAAATTTTGAATTATAACTGACTAGTTAGCATGTTAAACAATAACAGTTCCTGTTTTCTTTTTCCGTGCTCAATATAATAATATATTAACGGCGATGGCGGTTGTTAGTCTGCCGTTAAATCAGATGCGATGATGCATTATAGAGAGTAAAAGAAAAGAATAGAAAGAATTATTCCACCGATTTGATCACGGTATGCTTATATAGCTGCTGTGTGTTGTATTATCCCGTACACTAACTCGCGGGATAAAAGTTTCTTATCGAAAGCGTTGTACGGTTGTTAAACCGAATTAATAACTCTTACGCTTCAGTTATTGTTACTTGGGCCAAAATTCATCAATACTGTACACATTGCAAGTGAAGGTTATCTCTGAATGTAATTATAAATGAAGTATTAGAACAGACACGAAATGGTCAATTAGTGTAGGTGTTAATTGTTGCAGTGAATAGTTTTATTAATTTTCGCAAATGAGATTACTGTTAGGTACTAGATACTATATAAAGATGTTTTTCATGCATCAACGACTGGAATGAAGAGTCAAGAGCAAGCTGTGCTGGTAAAAGACTAGATGAGAGCAGCAGTATTATATATAGTAGCGATGATAATTATGTAGGTATTCAAATATATATGCTAGCGAAAGTACTCGGGAAAGTCCGCAAAGCTGGACAATACTTTTTGTTAGTCATATTTATTATATGTGCATTAATGTAATGCGCATTCAGGATAGTTTAATAACGTCTATGATTTCGCTTTATGATAGAAAACTTTTATTAAATACATGACCAATTTATTGACTACTTTAGATTAATTAGTTGGTTAATAGTACACAGAAAAAAAGGTTCACGTAAGCCAAGAAAATATTTTTCTTCCTTATTATTTTCTTGAGCGAAAAAAAATTTTTTTTTTGACACAAGAAATTTTACTTATTCCAACAAATTAATTATCTCGCTTTAAGAAATACGTATTGTGATCCAAAAAAATTTATTTAAGTCAAGAAAATCTTGTTGTTTTGAGAAAATTCAGACTATTGCTCCAAAAAATTTTGTTCTTGATAGAAGTAAATTTTCTTGCCTTGAGAAAATTTCTCTCTTGCTCCAAAAAATTAAATATCTCGATAGTAAATTTTCATTAATATTTTTATTGACTAACATGTCAAATGGGAAGATCAAATAATATTGAATCATTTTTTTTTCATTCAATATGTAGGATTGCACGTTAAAATAATACAAAATGGGCATCAAATATTCAAGAGAAAAATTTTCTCAAGATGAGAAAATTTTTTTCTCAGCTGAAATAGGTGGCACTGCTTCCCTAAAGTATCTAAAAATCTTGATCAAACGTAAAAATTTATTGTATCAAGTATTTATGATCATTTGAATTAAGAAAAAATTACGTCCACCAAGAATAGAATTTCAAGAAAAATTTTTACTTAGGCCAACACAACTTCAGTCTTAATTCAGGCACCCGAAAATTTTCTTGAACCAAGAATTTTGTTGTCTAGTCAAGAAATTTTTCTTTCTGTGTAATAGTAATTTCAAAAGAAATTTTTTTGAAAAAGTTTGACTTCAATCATGATATTTTTTGTTTTCCTAATTATTTTTGGAGTCGAGAAAATTAGTTTTATTATAAATAATTTTTCTATCGGTGTCCAGATTGAAGCGAAAGCTAAGAAGTTTGATCTAGGAATTGTAGATTTTGAAAAAGATATTCTTCATACATTTCAGTAGTGTCACAAATTTTTCAATGCTTCTATTTCACCGATTTCAGTCCCTAAAATCACAATTACGCTCAAGCACATTAATAAATTTACCTTACCTCTCTAATCCTTTTAAAAGTTGAAAAAAAAAACTAATATCAAAAACAATGTCAAATTTTCAACAATCAATTTCATCTGTTATTACAATGAGTTTGATTGTAATTTTAACATGATTGCTTAAAGACATGTTTAAACTGTAGAACTTCTTGAGTCTGCAATAATCCCATTTTTTTTGCGAATCAATATAACCAATTTCCTACTTACTTCTTATTCTGTATCGGTTAAATAAACCGATACAAAGACTTTTATATTGCACTAGTGTACAATGGTTTATTACAAGGAACGACGTGACCAAACTCTCAGTACTCGTATAGTATCGGTCTTGTTCTTTGTGGGCTTTCTCCAAGATCACAAACTTTTACTTTTGCCACAGGCTAATTTATCAGCCGCTCTTTTTAACCATTCAAGTTTTCCAAATACTTATATTATTTGTCTAAAACATTTATTCTTTCCAACCTTTTTTATTATTTCGGAAACTTATTTCGTATGTCATCTTGGTTATATATTAACAGTAAAAATAATTTGTTATTTATTTTATCTGTAAAACAAAATTATTTATTAATCGTAAATAATTATTATTATTCGGCTTAAAAATTACACATCAAATTATTGAATTTTTTAAAAAATTATTATTTTTATAACCCGATAAATATTTGAGTGCTTAAAGCGAAGAAGAAAAGAATAATGGTTGGTAAGATTCATCGCGATAAATATAATAATAAAAAAAAAAAAAAAACAATTGGTCTGACCATGAAATTGTTATCTGTAATTTTCTTACGTAAGTTGACGTTTAAAAGTTAACTGACTCATAAATGAATTGACTTTGTCTTGTACTAATATAATACTGAACAAACTGCTATATCATTTTAATAAATAAAGCTATAAAAATTATTTGAAGGAGCTTCATAATTTTCGTGTTAAATATTTATTATGTGTGTGTGTATTTTTTTTTTATGCTGGGTCAATGCAATAATTGTTTTATGGACAGTGAAGATGAGCTCTATTGTCATATTTTGGCAGTAATCTTATACATATATTTTACCTGTATAGATGTATGTGTGCGTGTGTGGGTCTAAGTATATATATGTATACGTATATATAGGTAGGTTCGACTTTTCAACCCATAATTGTCGACATAAATGTTCTCAAGGCGCATAAATTTCATCGCCACGACATGCGTGACGATGACTCACTGGAAATATTACATTAGTATCGTTCGCAGTTCATTGGCAAAAGCAACATTTTAAAACAAACAATGTCGGTATTTTCGGTATATTTTTATATTTCGTTGAACTAATATTTTTATTAAATTTTTGGATTTAATTATTTTTGACAATTATTACATAGTAAAAAATTTTGAGTCATTGCGTCAAAAGATTTTCTGTTAAAAATTTTTGTGTTAAACATTTAACACTTTTATGTGTAAATTTAACATTTATTGTGTTAAATTAATACATAAAAGTGTTAAATATTTGACACAAAATTTTTTGACGCATTGACGCAAAATTTTTTACTGTGTAGGATTTTCATAACTATGGTTTTAAAATTAAAAAAAAAAAAATTAGGACAGTTAATATAATAAACATAAACCCTAAAAAAGATCGTATCACTTGAATTAGACATTTTTAACTAATAAAATTGAAGATCTGGAAATGTTTCATATTTTACAACTAAAAAGTTTTCTTTCCAATTATTTTCAATCTCAATTAAGTTAAATTCTTTCCATGGAACATTTAAAAATTTTTTGCAGTCGGAACAGTTTTCGTAACTTTTTATCGTATAAATAAAAAAAAAAACTAAAATTTTAGTAATCTGATAATAACCAGGGTCATAAAATTGACCCTTATCTATTAATTTCAATTTCTTTAATTAAGAAAGAATTTAAAAAAAAAATTATCATCGTTTTTTCATTTTTTAGCTGTCGAAAATAAGCGGTGGATCTATTTTTTATAATATTTCTTCAAATCTTTACAGGTGAAATTAAAAAAAAATTTAATTATTAATTAAAAAAAAAATTCAGTGTCATAATTTTAAATTGTAGTTTCGGGTATTAATTCAACACGTGAACTCAAATTGAACATTTCTGTTTTCACTCAATTACTGTGAAATTTAAGAAAGTTACTTCGAGGACATAAAAAGTGTAAACAAAAATTCATGTGTGAAAATCTAACAAAAAATCGATCGATACTCTTTGTGAATAGTAAAATGTAGCCTAAAGAGTATCGAATGGAATATAAAAAAGCAAATGTGAGGTAAAGTAAGACTAGAGCTTTATCATAAGCATCTTATTACTTTTCTATCTGGCAACGTGTCTGTACAAGTAAATAGTAGTTGATAGTAGCAATCGGTAGTACGTACGCTGAACATTGTACACTTGGTGAATTGAATAGACATTGTAAATATAAGAATAGAAAGCTGTAAAGTTTACTAAAGGTAATCCACCTTAACTCCAAGTGACAACTGGTGAATCGATCCCGTCAGTTGCATTATAAAAAATCTATAAAAGTTTTATCGGATAAGTTGATCGTAAAATTCAGAGTATCGGGTGTTATGAGTTAGGTTCCGCTGGTTGACCACAAGCTCTGTCCGATGTATAAGATATCCAGTAAAAGTTTTCAGTTATCTTTTTGTTATTATTTTTATTTTTTGTATAATGTTAGTGAATTAATTTTCAGTCGTGGAAAATTTTAATGATAGTTTGCAATTTTCTTTTGAAAAAATTATAAATTTTCTGCTTGAATTAAGAAAAAATGTGTCCGTGACACAATTCCGGAGATACTTTTTATTTATATCTTATCTCCTACTTAATTATAACAGCTTGCGACTCACTTCTAGCTTATTATTATAGTAAACGAGATAATTCACCGTGATTTCATGCCTCGACCTTATACTCCTCGTCAAAAGGGACATTGTCGTTAAAAGAAACAACCGCGTAGGTCGATTGAATTAATTTACACTGAATCCCACAATTTATTACTTAAATTTTAGCCCATGCTAAATAATGCGCGTTTGACTTAATTTAAATTATTCAAATTTGTAATCTAATTTTTTATTAAGATTTTAATTTTTTTATTTAGTTTTCTGAAATGAGCTGTCGAATTTAATTCAATTTATTTACATCCACTTCTTATTTCACTCTTCTATAAATATATTGACAAGTTTAATAATCTATATTTATAATTTTATAATCTTTTTAGAGTATCCGTATGTCTGTTTTTTGTGCGCTGTTGCCGGTTTTTAACATGATCAAAAATTAATCAAAAAAATTTTATTTTTACTATCACAAAAATCTTTTTTGACTGGAATTAATGAATCTCTGAAAGTTTTTAATTTTTTTTCAACTAGTCTGTCATTATGAAAAAGCTTTACGAAATTTCCCATAGAGAAAATAAAAAAAACAAGAAAAAAATTGACTTGATTCAAGAGCAAAAATCTTAAATTAAAATTATTATTTTGGAGAATTTTTGTACTTGATTTAAAACAAAGAAAATTTAACAAAAATTGGTCAGATGTCCAACTATTGTTTTCAACCCTGTAAGTGTACATTTCGAAGAATTTAAAAAATCATTAAAAAGAAGCTTTTCAACTTGAGACAAATTTTTTTTTATAAGCCCTTAAATAATGGGACTTTTACTTTTCCATTTGATAATTATACACAAAAAGAAAAAAAGTCTTGAGCCAAGCGTAAATTTTCTTGAATCAAGAAAATCTTAAGGAAGACTGAAAATTTTTTGAATAAAGTTAAAATTTCTTGAACGAAGTTAAATTTTTTTAAGCTAAGTAAATTTCTTCTTGTTCCAAAATAACTTCAATCTTCCTTATAATTTTCTTGGACCAAGAAATTTTTTTTTTCTGTGTATATAATTAAATCCGCATTATAAACAAAGTGGTCTTTTAAATAAATCAATGAATAGAATTTTTCATCAATTCAAGAGCACTTTATAAAACATTCGATTAAATATGACTATGATCCTCGAACTGCATCCTTACTTCAAGTCATTGACTTCATTCTCAACGAACCGTATTTTTCTTTTCAATTAACTTCAAGAAGTAACTAGAAGCGTCCTTTGTATCCTCGAGAAGGCCAAATTTACAAATAATCACGTAATTAGATAAAGATTTTAATTTTCCGTCTAAATAACATTAATTTACACAAAATTTGAAAAATTCAAAAACCCTTAATTCAAAAACCGTTAATCGTTTAACGTAATAAATTCAACCATTTTAATTCATTAATTTAAGATAAAATTAAAAAAAAAAACTGTTTCAATAAAACCAGTATATCTACCAAAACATAAACGCTCAAGAAACAATTAAAAAAAAAAGCATACATTTAAACAATTGACTTTTGAGTTGAGATTCCGGTTTTAAAAGCAGAATTAACATTTTTTTTTTCTATACATCTCAATACATCGTCTTTTGTTTTCTTATTGACCCAAAAACTGGACAAAGAACTGGAAGTAAAGCAAAATGTACAACTATAACTATAACCATAATTAAAACTACCCCGAAAAATGATTCGGACACTTGACTGTCTAGTCTTTTGTTGGACGTCTAAAAATACATATATATTTTTCATTAACTTCCTCTTCCTCTTCCTTGTTCTTAGTCTCCTATTTCGCCAGAAAAGACTTATAAAAATAACATTCTGGCGCCAGGGTATACATATTTATGGGTTATACTTAACTGTAATAAAAAAATGTATAAGTAAAGGATCTATACATCCATTACACGTAACAGTTAAAGTAAAAGATGAAACGTTTCATACTTGCACTTTATTTCAAGCATCTGTTTTAGCAATGCTGCAGTTCTCTCATTTATTTTATTTTATTTAAAATTTTGAAATATACCACATGAGCCAAGTGTCGGCGTAATATTTCACTAAGGATTAAGAGCAAAAGCTTTACTTCTAAGTGAAAATTATTTTATATTGTAACTTGTTAAATTTTCTCAGTCCATTAATACAATTTTTGTCAATATTTTCTTAGTACACGATTATAATTTTCACTTTTACTCAAAATTATTTCGAAGGAATCGGAGGTATTAGAAAATTGAAAAAAAACTTTGCTTATAGAAAATTTAATTTCCCATAAAAAAGGTCTCTTATGATTTTCTCGTATCTTCGATAATTTACTCAGAATTTTTAAATTACAGATAAATTGTCTTGCATAAAAATTTTATTTAAAAAAAAAACAATATTAACGTTGGCACAAATTTGCGTATATTTAAATTACACAAAACCTAATTGCAATTAATTATGTTAATCCAGTAAAAGTAAGGAAGAGTTTCTAGTTTATGCAACAAAAGGCTGATGATTAAAGTTGTCATTTGACGGTCAACTGATTTCCCCAATGACCTGCTACTGGAGAGTAAAGTTTGACCTGATGAGCCGTATTACCGGTCATATTTTATCACACATATCGCCCGTCACGTATTAAGTTTACCCTCATTCCGAACTTTGAACGCTAAACACACATAGACATAGATATATGTATATTTTTAGCAAGTTTAAGAAAGAGCTAGAAAGTGTACAATGCACAGTGTATAATGAGACAGAATACTTTTGATAAGCAGAAGCGGTACTTTAAGTAAATGGTTACGATTCGTTGCTCACACGCGTGCACACACTTAATACCGTTTCGCCTGTATCTACTCTACTCTGGACTGTGTTAACCATGTAACATTATGTGCACATGCACTCCTCGCGCGTCCAACCACGTAATACAAATTTCTAAATGCTCCGTTACATACATCCGTCTTTTGCTTTACTTTGCTTACATATACGCCCTTTCATTCATAAATTTGTTTTCATACATGTAATATATAGAATTCTAAAGTATAGACTATTTGTCATCATTTGAATTATTACACACTGTCATTTGCTTTTTTTATTTTTAGTATTGTTTGATATACAGCTTCGATAACGACTATGTAAATAATAATAATAATAATAATAATAATAATAATAATAATAATAATAATAATAATAATAATAATATTTTTATTAAGTTAATTTTTATATCAATTTTCGAAACTAATGACGGGGATGATGGTTTTTCATTATCTTACAATTTTTTTTTTTTTTTAATAATTTAATAAATATTCAAAGATCATGATAATAACAAAAATTAATTTGAAAAGAGACTGAGTTGTCTATTAAATAATTAAAATTATTTAAAAAAAATTTTCAAAGGTAATGGAAAACAATAAACATTTTTTAATTCATACGATCATTAGTATTATTTCAATATTTATTATTTACAAGAATCTCCGTGAGAACCATAAAATCATACTACTGTACCTTACTAATTATATCATTAATATTTAATGAGAGCCTCCATCATTTTTGAAATGGAAAATCAACCCCTATCCCGCATCAGTCATTTGAGTCCAGACTGTTCATAAATTTATATTCAATATATTGTCCCACCGGAAATTTATATAATTTATTTATCAAATAAACCGTTTATATGAAAATCAAAAATCGGTCATTAAAACATAAAAGATACCATTAATTATCTAAATAATTAAAGAATTATGAAAATTACTCATCAATTAGTTTATTCTGATGTTTATCACCGAAGTATTTACATAATTTATTAAAACCAACCAATACTTTTATTTAAATTCTATCACAACCTCGGTGATTCACGAAACAAATATATCGAGCATAAATACTTTGTTTGTTCGTAAACTCCGAAGAATATTAGGCTACTAAGACCAAAACCAAAAGTCCTCAATGATATGCCTGTGAATAATCTGAAAAAGAGAAAAATACAAAAAATATTATAATGAATCTGATCAAAACAAATTAAAACATTAATAAGCATAGTAGGTACCCTTTGATTCCTCTCTCTTTGTAAACCTCTCTCATGGTGTCTGAAATTTTAACTCTTTTCTGCGAAATGTGACTCAGCATTATTCTTGTTTTTATGACGTCAAATGGTGTAGTTAATGCTGCGGAAGTAGAGCCTAATAAAAAATAATTAAATAATAATCGATTAATCATTTTATAACTTCCCTATAATGAAGTTATGATGTAAAATTATCCTATCCAGTAATGTCTAATCCTTTACCGGCAAATGCGCCTGCAATGGCTCCTTCAAGTGGCGTGCAATCCCGCTGCATTTTATTTTTCCACGATAATTTCAGAAAATCCCATAAAGGCATTTGAAATATCCCAAATGGTAGATCACGGAGCAGAGTAATACCATACCCGCGGTACAGAGTTCTTATGCCGAGAATTGCCGGATAAGCGTCAGTTAAAAGTGCTTGCCGACGTTGCTTCAATACTTCAACAGGTACTTTAACAAGGCAGGCCATCTTTAACATAAAAACAGTTTAAATGTTTTTACTTATTACATTATGATTAAATTAAAAAAAAAAAAATAAATTACCAATTCGGCAGCGACGGCTCCTCCCATATGAACGAACGGGTAATTCTTTGGTTCAACATACGGTTGAACGATTTCTTTGAATCCATCGTAAGTCGCAAAAAACAACGAAGCTATATTTAAAAAATTGTTTACAGAACTCGTATTGCTTGTCTGGATGAATGTATAAATAATGATAATAATCTTACCTGAAGGAGCGGATCCAGCGATCGCTGGTCCGAGACCGCGGTAAAGTTTCTTAAACCCTCCAGAGTTTATGAACCCTTGTTTGCTCTGCAACCGTGTTTTGACTGTTTCCATCGGGAAAAATATTACGTCATAAGCTAGTCCAGCGGCAGCTCCGGACTGTAATAAATATTTTTATTTATATTTTTAGGGCATAAGTTTCTTTTTACGAGTCGATTCTTAAGATGAAGACTTACGATCATTGATGACCAAAAAATATTTCTGCGGGATGGTTCCATCTTCTTTGTCTCCTCAGACATTTTTATGAGGTTTTAGTTCGCTCAGTCCTGAAAGCTGTAAATTAAATACATTTTTTTATTAGGCGAAAATTTTAATAAAAATTTTTTTGTCTCATCATAAGTTTAATTTTTATAACGTCTAATAATAAAAATAATAATAATAATAATAATAATAATAATAATAATAATAATAATAATAATAATAATTTTGGATTTTTTAAATAAAATGACACTTTGAAAAAAACTATTTAAAAAAGTTCGGACTTGTAGAAATTAAAAAAAACTACTAGTGAAAATTTTTTTAAATATTTCTTTTAATTTTTACTAAATTCATTTCTATAAAAATTTTATGATTAGCTAAATCAATCAAATAAAATTTCATGATCAATTTTTTTCATAAAATTTAACATCATATTTAAAAAAAAAATCTTCAAGTATATTTACTTCTAAACAATATTATTTCTTAACAGCGTAAAAAGTGTATTAGCATTAAATTTTATTCTTATTACAATATCTTTGATACAATCTTGTCCTTCATAAGTAAAATCTCATTGCATAAAAAAATCCCATTAAAGTTTTTTGTCTACGGATAAAAATAAAGTTAGGTTATATCTTGATTCGATGAAAAGTAAGTTCGAGAATGTGAAAAAAGAAAAATTTTTTCTTAATACTTATAAGAGACATCTAAAAGTTTCGATACAGGCAATAAGGATAACTCCTTGCGAAGAAAATCATCTTTTGTGAGTACTTTTTGTCCCGGAAAAAAGTTCTGTACAACGATAAAAAGAAAAAATAGTCGTAGAGCATGCTTAAAAATAAGCGGGCTAATTATGGATTATTGGATATAAGATAGTTATAATAATAACACAAATAAAAGAATTTTAAAGCTTGAAACAAACAAACTAACTAGTGCGCAGAATGTGGGTCGTAGAATTTTTCATACGTACTCGATTCGGTTTAGTTATGTTTAAATATATAGCTAAGTACTTTTAATGTAAAACTTTCGATAATAGCCTGGCTCAAAGTTATAAACATATATACATATATATATATATATTAAAAGAGTGCGAGTGAGTACTTCAACCTCAATAGATCTGAGTATGGAGTATATGGAAGATGAGAAATAAGTTTATAGATAGCATAGAAACCTAAATTTGATTAATCTTCTTTCAATAGCGTGCATGATGAATGTTTTTTTATTTGCTGTGGTTGCGAGTGCTTTGAATTTTTATTTTTATGGCTAAATGTCAGGGTATAATTATCAAGTCGTTAAACTATAATTTACAAGATGGAAAACACTCCAAGTTGTTTAGCAATAAATAGTTTATTATTAGTCTTATTATTAATTAGAAAAGACATTAACACTGCTCTTTCGGTGTAAACTTATGAATGAGAAACTTTGAGGTGGCAACATAAAGTGCATTTAAAATGGAGCCATTATATTACCTCTTTCCAACTTTTATCGCGAATAACTTCAAATCAAAAAAACAAACTCCCGATTTTTTGTCCAGAGTATCAAATATCAGCTCAATTTATTATTGATGCATAAAAATACTTGTACAAACAGAATTTATCATTGGTATTTTCCATATTTTATTCCGGTATCATATCAGTGACGTGTGACGTCATGGAGCGTGTATATCTAATAGAGTTCTAACATAACTATCATTATTTGGTAAAATATACGAGCAAGTAAAGGCAAAAGGCATAACATCATGATTCTCCATGTAAATGTAAATATATACGTATGTAAATGTATTATGTATTTGTAGTGGGAGTGAAACTGACTGTTTACCACCTCTCTCATAACTTTGACAGTTCCATTACCGTATCAAAAGCTAACGGCAGCATCGTATGGATAGTTCACGTCTGTGAATCGACGCGTGCGGTGGTCCGTCAGGTAGTTGTTGTGTTACTGTCCTCTTTAATTATAAGTAACGATTATCTACTTTGTTTTGGTTTTTTCCACTAATCATCTACTTCATTTATCGAGGACAAAACAGTGTAATTATTTTTTATGATATTCCGTTTATTAGTGCATGTTTGTGTTTTTTTTTTTTTTCTTTATTAAGAAAAAAATATAATAATGAAAAAAAAAAGAGAAAAAAATTATTAGTTCTTTTTAATGTCAGAGAACGATTGACGTGAGAAAAATTGTGTGTTTAGCAACAGAGGAACAATAGTGATGAAATTTACAAAGAAACACTACAAACGGATACATAGGATAGATCTGTTATATGCGACAATTTATCATTTTTAGTGCAACTCTTTGTTATTTATGGAGACCTACTTTTCAAATACATGATTAAAATTTATTTGCTTGATCATAAAAAAAAAAATATGAAATTTATTATTTTTTCTTTTGAGAAATTTTTCCGACTGGAAGTTTATTTTTTTTATATTGAACATATTCGATTGTCTAAATTTTAATTTAATTTTTCAATATAGATAAAATGTCACGCGCGAAAATTTAAAACAAAAAAAAAATTATTCACAGCTATGAGCAAAAAGAAATTTAACAAAATTGAAATTAAAAAACTAGAAAGTTTATTTTTTTAATGTTTCGATTGTTGCATAGTATGCGCATAAGTTGGAACATTGAAATTTTCGTTCACGCAGTGGTCAAAATAGATGTCAGTGAAAAAAAAATATTAGGTTAATTTTGGAGTGATTTCTTTAAAATATCAAGAAATAATAATCAGTAAATTTTATATACAAAAAATCAAAATTAGTAAATGTAAATTTTAGGAATGATATATTTTACCTGCTTTTAGTTACGACTTTGCTATAAAAAATTAATTTAAATTTTCTTTCATTGAAAAGTTAATAAAAGACGTAAGAATATTTAAACTAAGAAACCTAACTTTTATATTCTAAAGATGTTCCAACGGATGTAAAACAAGAAATTTTGATCATAAAAACTCGAAAAATCTATAGGAAGAGTCAGTGACTACTCAAAAGATGTTATTTCAAAATGACATTGAAAATTTCCCGAGTGTATTTCGACAATAGTTAAATATTCATTCCGAGAATTTAATATAATTGTCGATTTCTGAGAAAAGAATTACTTTGATACACAGTAAATTAAAGATAATATAGATAGATCTAAGTTCAAATGATATGATCAAACTTGTGTTTATATTTACGTATAATATTTTTAAAAAGTTAACTTAAACGTCATAAAGTAGCAGGTCAAAAATGTTAAAATATTCAAAACAACAATAATCCACGGAAAGTAAAAGGATGTTTAATGGCGCTTCAGTATTTTTTTTATTTTCATTTTTTATTGTATGTAATCACACGGAAAGCCGCAATCTCACGTACCATTTTTAAGCCAGTCACTGGATTTAATTGTTTTATTCATCAAAACAATTCTCTACAATCATTTTTTAATAGAAGTTTATTAATATCAAAATACACCGCAGTATTTAAATACATTTTCAATCCATAACTTGTAATTGAAGAGCACATAATAAGTCGGAGGTGGTCGAACAGAACAATTTTTTATTCAACATTTGCAACGCCTCAATAATTCCTAACTTGACATCAATTTTAGTTTTTAATTTTAAAAATTCTGGAACAAAAATTAATTTTTTTTTTTTTCAATGAAACTATCAAATATTTGAATTTTTTGATAAATAGACTGAACATAAAAATTTTTGCTATATTTTGTGATAAAACTGAATTGACGTCACGCGTATAAAAATTTTTTTTCCGATGCATACCTAACAAATTTAAGCACGTTGATGGGTTATAAAACAAAATATTTTAGCAAATATCTGGGAGAATAATTTACAATAAAGTAAAGTGATTTAGTTGATTGTTATTCATTGAGTTAGCCATATCGTACGTGCGGCCTCGTTGCGTTGATATATATGAAATAAATAAATAAATAAAAGAAGAACAAACGGTATATATACTTTTATACTTGTGACATATTAGTCTGTAGTGTCGCATAGTATCTAGGCCCTGAATTTTAAATTATTAAATGTCCATGATATGATGTACATGATTGAGTTTCTATTCATTTCCAATATACACATATATAACATCACACACGTCATATAAAATAATAACTATATAAATACAAAACGGATAGAACCTTTTATTTACACAAATGTAAATCAATAAACATAAACATGGACAAACAATGTTTTCCTTTAAGACAAGATCTAAATGCCCTGTTTATTACTATTAGTACTACTACTGTTACTAATACTACTACTGATATTATTATAGCGTATTGAGCAATAATTTAATTAAGTATAGAGTAAACTTTATTCATCTCAATTACAAATTCATGTCGCTTTCTCATTTTTCATTATATTAGGACAATGCTCCTATTCGTTTTCCGTTGATCATACTATATGATCGTATCATATCGTATCATGTGTTGTTGTATATTCATATTTTACGTCTCTATATCATTAGAAAGTTGTCATACACGACAAATTATATATATATATTTTGAAAGCTAATAAAAAACAATCCAACAGGAATTTTCTTTTCCGCATTTTCATTTGCATCTTAGTTTTGTTAATTAAGTGATCATTGGAAAATATGCATGCAACATGTCTTTTCTAAAAGATTTATAGAAAGTATCGTTGTAGGAAATTTTTTCGTATGCGAATGGAGGCTTTTTCAAGCTTGTAGAAATGCTTTCTTTTTTTAACCTTTAATTAATCCGAACTAGTGTGGTAAAATTAATAAAAAATTTTATTAATTTATACAATTGATCGTTTTTTTTTTTTTTTCTATTAGAGTCAGTTTTGAATAAATTTTGCTGAAAAAATTGAATTTCTGAAGCAAATTTTGATCATTTTTTCAGATAAAATTAAAAAAAAAACAGTGTAGGAAATTTTTCAAATTTTTATTTTACGCAAAATTAATATCTATTCGTATATTTCTTTTACGCAACCAAAATTTCTCTGCAAAATTTATCACCCTCATCATTATTTATAGCTAATCTCGAAAGTTATATATACCCACAGTTAAGAAAAGTCCTAATCTAAGGTATATCTATTTTGATTTAAATTACCGGAATGATTGATAACGTATTTGAGCTCGTGAAATGATCTCAATGTATAATACTAAAGTTGTTAAACTTAGATTGTGTGATATATGGATTTAGTTGACGATGATTTTCGTCCCAAATCCCGAACGGTACAACTTTTAGATTAAGTGCCACTTTAAAGTCCACTACAGAGCTACTGGGCAAAATACCAAGACTAGAAATAGAACAAGTCGATAACATTGAAGGTCGCTTATTTTTTTTCCATAAGTTCAAGGTACTTTGTTCCTCACTTAGTACTTAAATACTTTAACAACTTTATAAGTATTCTTCATTATTCATTATATTTTTCACTTAAGCTCAAGAATATTCAGCCTAATTTACGTAATCTGTGCTTTTTTTAATTATGCACAATTTTTCTCATATTCAAATTTATCTATAAAAGATTTTTTTTTAATTTGTAAAAAGTTGCAAATAATGTAATTAATTACATTACTTTTGTAGTTTATTTATAACTAATAATTGAATGAAAATTTTTGAATAGATCCGAAAGATACAGTGATTTGTACCTAAAATTCAGGATAACTGACGAATATTATAATTATCTGAACCAAAAATCTACCGCATAGCAAGTGAATAACGAACCAAAGAAATAAACTCGAATTAGACATTAAATTACATTAAGTAACGAACGTACAAATTGTATTAAGAATGTCAGTTTGATATGATACAAGAATCAGTGATTGAGAAACGCAGATTGTGGAAAAACGCGTGACTTAAATTAGTGTCGTGACTGAATGTAAGTGAATGCATATCCACATACCTACTACACATAGTAGAGGAAAGTGAAATTTAAAAAATAAAATGTTCGGTATGACGATGGTCGAACCTCGGGAGAGGCTTGTCGCCTGTCCAACTTCCCGGACTTTGCAGCACCACCAAAGTCCACAGCGACAGTATCACCAGGTTATTAAGACCACAAGAATTCACCATTCTTCCAAAAATTCACGTGTTGTAACTGTACAGGAAAAAGTCATCAGGTCACGTTTGCAACTGGGATACTCCACTCCAACAAATTTTATTAATCGGTATTGTTTTTTATTACTTTTTTTTTTATTTTAAAAAAGTTTATATGATGAGTAAAAAAGAAGGGTCATCGTCATTGGCATTCGTTAGATAAAATTTTTAATTTAAAATCAAACTGTAGCAAATATCCAAAAATTTTTTTAAAAATTATAAACAATTTGATTATTACAACAAATGCACTTGGTAATCTTTAAAAACTTTTTCAGTTCAATTTTTTTTCCAACCATATTAATTTTTAAATTTTTCTATCGAAATATTAGTAAAAAACAAAATTATGATTTTTTTTTTTTTACTGAAGCTTAAAAAATTCAACTTTTTTTTACAATAAATATAGACTTCTTTTTTTTTTTTAAAAAGTAAATTTTTTTCAAAATTAATGTAGAAGAAAATACCAAGTTTATAATTTTTTAGCAGTAAATATTAAAAATAACTTTTTCTTTTCTCAACAAAAAATTTTCAGTATTGATCTTTTGTTATTAATTTTTCAATGTTTTGTCTAGCCACAATTTTTTATCACAAAAACGATATTTGAAACTAACAAAATATTTTCGTTAATTTTTAACAATCATCCGAACTAAACGTATTACCGAACAAAAAAACAAAAAAAAAATTTCACTAGTCAATACAATATTCAGCGATTTATCTGCCGAAATAAAAACGGAGCATTAAATGAAATATTTTATTAAAAACTTCCGGGCCATGCCTGCAAATTATCAGATTCGTGCTCGGACATCCTCAATAATCAAAAAAGCTTTTTCATCAACAATTACTTCCATCAAATAACCCACCCGCAATATAACTACAATTTAATATCTTCAAACAACTATATACGCCTATTTAAATTTAAATGCATCCCGTAAATACGTAAATTAACCGGAAATGATATTTCGTGACAAACATTACATTTAATAAAAATAAATATAAATGTATTTACATCATAAAAAAGCCATAAATCTGCTGACTTATCAGTTTCTTTACAAAAGCATAACACTTATATTAAACATCACACACAAAAATAAATACGTTTATTATGTCCCACGAAATTTATCCAAATACAACTAAAAAACGTCTGTCCAATCAAATGGCCGTACCAGGCACAGATACAATGACGGAATTTATGCAATACTTTAACCATTTTCTCCACATATTGTACATATTTACATATTTATATTTTACATAGCATGTCGTACTTCGGCAAATCATCAAACATATAATTATTTAATTCTATATTCTCATATTATATATCTTACAACTATATAACTTTCGGATATTTTTTAACATATTGATTTACGTATAATAAAGGCGTGTAATTTTTTATTTAAACACCAGCATTAATGATGTTGTCAATCATTAGAATAAAATATGATGTGAGATGTAAGTTGTGTCATCACTCAGCTGCTCGTCACTTAAACGTGTTATGATGACACTAAATGAAAGTTTTATTTAACGCGGATAAGATAACCATGATCGAGATCATCCTCGATCATTAATTATGTTTCAAGATCGACAGACTGCCGAAATAATTTACTATCTTGTTATGTTGGCTCACCCATCCTCTCACTCTTACTTTCTGTTATTTTACTATCTTAGTAACTGTTATATTACATAAATTTTATTTAATACAAGAAATATAAAATTACTAAATAGTAATTAAATAACATATTTAATTTTTTATATTTACTTCGAAAAGAAATTCGTTGATTATATTTTTCTCGAGAATTTTTAAATGCTTTTCTGGATAAAAGAGTTAATTGAAATAAATACTTTAAGTTATTCGAGAGCAATTAATTAAAAAAAAAGGTAAATTAGGACAGTTATTTTGAAGTTAAAGTTAAAACGTTTTAAAAGGTAAATACTTAGAAGGACTTTATGTCACTTGAGCTGAGTTTGCACAAGTATGTACGCTGTACGAGTACCAGTACTCCTGAAAATGTCAACAATGAAGAACATCCTAATGTGAGATGCTGTGGTATGATAATTTAACTAATTTGTTTTTGGACATTTTTTTTTCTTTTTAATGAAGCGGTCAATTTTTTATGAAATTACGTAGAATATTTTTAGAAATTTGAATGTTGAGGTTCAAATCAAGTAATTTTATTTTTGTAAAAATTCTAGCCAATTAAAATTTTCCATCGCATTAAAAATGTCTTAAAAGTTTTTATTGTATCGAATTAACGCACAAATTTACAAATATTATTTTAGTTTTTTTCATTTATTCCTCTTAAAAATTGCCATTTAATTTTTCCAACTTGAAAAATTCAAGCAATCCGCTTTTCAGATAATTACAATCAAAATTGAGAAACAACTTAATTTTTAAAATTCTTATAAATATGTCAAAAAATTCTCAAAGGTAAATAGTAAAAAATTATTTTCCCGGAGCAAAGACTGCGGATGTATTAATTACTCATCTAAATACTCTCAACTTCCACAATAATTTTAATTAGTAATAAATACTTTTTTTCCCTCTGTCTACCCGCACAATCCCACATACAAATAAAACACAACACAAAAAATAGGTAAAAATAAAAATGTTCTAATTAAATATCTCATCAAGTTACATAATTGTCTAGACAACGCATCCTAAGAAAAAAAAAAAAAAAAAATTCAATACTCCAATAAAAAAAAAATTTCATAAAATAAAAAAAATACTTATAGCAAACAAAATTACATAACTTCCTATTTACGTTCATTATCTCTGACGCAGACATTATATATCTCACAAATAATTTCCGACATACACCAAATAAAAACATCTATATGTATACATTTATAATATATGTTATAATTGTTGACAATTTTTCAGTTGACTCTCGTCATTCTTGTGCATATACTCATTGTACAGTACGTAGACTCGATAATTAAACACTTAAACTAGTTAATTTAAGTATAGTATGAATACGATAATATCCCGCGGTAGAGGTAGAAGCAGGCAATTAGACATTTGCTGGTACGAGGAACGAGCTTCTAGGAACTATTTATCCAACATAATTGCATCGCCGCGACCGCAAGACGTAGACAACCAAATACAAACGCAACTGCAGAGTCAAGATATGTTACATTGTACGACTCAGTTTATTTTGCCATAAGACGACCTCGGGCGATTTTCTCATCAGAGAAAAATATTATCTCTTTCTTTATATTTATAAATAGTCGATTGAAATCCGTTAAGAAAAAAAAATATATATAAAAACAATAAAATTCAATAAGAAGTTGACCTGTGCATGCGATGACGCGGGTACTTATAGAGTGAAATCTACAGTGAAATCGATGTATATAGATATATATTCACTCGCGACCAATCCTTAATTTTCTTAGAGGTCAAGACGACTGTTCTGCACACCATTAGTCCAATTTTTTCAAGGACTCACTCTCTTGTGGCCTTTTTAGTGTTAATCTTAATCGAAATAATAATTAAATTTAAAATAACAAACGTGACTTTTTATTATCTTCATCCTTATTTATTTTGTTAATTTAATTGTTATCTTTGTATATATGTACATATATGTGATTTTAATTACACTCAGGGACACAGCGCAATGAATCATCGTTATAAATATAATACATAATATAAATAATATAAGAACTCATTTGTAAATGTTATGAAGGAAAGCTGGTTAAGTTGAAGGTATAATCAAAGTCATTAACATTAACGCTATCGCGATTCGCAAGTTGAGCCACTGCATCACATTCTATTGCGAATTACCATGATAATTGTTTTTTAATAATAAAAATTTCTAAGTAGAACAGAATTAAATTCTCGTAAGATTTTTAGTCATTACTTTCATTAAAACTCTGTGAAGGAAACGAGATATGATAAAATTGATAAAAACTTTTTTGTAGAAAATTTTATTTGATATAAAAACGGTGTCTTGTGATTTTTTTGTATCTCTAATATTCTGGCCGCTATAAGGACTTGAAAACTTTCAAGAAATAAATTTATTGAAGTGAAGTAATTACTTATTTTTATGGCGGTGATAATAATAAAAGTAATAGAATTGAGTAAGAGATTAATTTACTAAGATGTGATTAAACAGACCAGGGTTCAATTAGTAGGTGATTAATTAAAGCGAGCATTAATCGTATGGATCTAAATATGATCAAAGCGTAGAGGGCTCTCGGTTTCCGCAAGAGAACGCCCATTAATTGCAATAACTTTGTTAATAAGGCACGTATGTGTACTTAGTTATGGTTATGTTACATTAAAATCGATATGGAAATCATAAATGAATATGTAGATCATAGTATGTGTTACATAATGATTTTTTTAGGGTAAAATATAATTTATTTTCATCTTCATATTAATTTCTAGGGTATTAAATATGATTGTGTTTTTAAGAATTCATAATTAAAATTCTTCAAAGGTCGACTTGAGAATTGAACTTTACATGGAATTAGGTTTTAGTATGACTAGTTATTTTCGTAGTTTATTATTGAACTCGTTTTGTTCGGAGAAAAGTTATAGTTTTCGGGTTTTATGACTGAGTTTATTCTTCTTGGATGAAATATATGACAAAATATTGTATCGGTAGCAGATCATAAATCATAACTTGGATTGGAGTATGAATTTATGTAGTAAAAAATAATTTTAATATATTTAAAATAATAGTTTTATTTTTATTGAGATTTTTAGTTGTAAATAATTGATAAAACTTATTATTATTATTTTAATAAATAGGTTTGTTATACATAAGGCCGTTATTCCCGATCCAAATTTTTTTAGACTCAATTTTTTATTATTTGTTCATACTACGTTTCGCCATGAGGTCTCATGGAATCTTCAGGTGAACTTAAAATAAATTCATAAGTCTAATATAAAATTTACTTTAATTTGTAAAAAATGTATATAACCTCAACTTGCTCAACTTTGGGTTAGAATATTTTACAGACAATTATTTATAAAATTAACACAATTATTGAAATATTGTTTGTATCTGCTTAATTTAATAATAATAAACATAGTAGAATATTTTTAAGTTATTTTACATATTTCTATATTAATAGAAAATATATAAACACATGTGGACCTTTCTGAATTTACTTTGCAAGAAAAAAAAATTATTATTATTAAATATTATTATTATTATTGTTGTTGTTATTATCATAGCAAGCATTACATTTTAAAAATAAAATGTGTAGAGGGAGTTAGTTGTTCTTTTCAAATTTAAAAATTGCAATACTTAAGTTGTTAAACTTATTAAAACTAACAGTGAAAAAAATAGCTTGAAATCAAACTAATAAATAGAGCTCATAAAGTACTTAGTAAAAGTCATTTGTTACGCTAAACTTTTATTTTATTTCTTTAATTTTTTCTGTTTAGTTTCTACAAGTAAAAACTTATAAGATAAATATACTTGTCACCTCCGATCATTTTTTATAACATTCCAGATTAATTTCTACAACTTTTAAAAATGAAAGTACAATGAACAAAAAAAAACACTATTTCCGCTAAAAAAGAACCTCAGAAGTAATTTACAGTATCAAATATTAAAGATTGCATCATTATTAACAATTATATCATATCTTTAACATACCTCGAATCAATGTGTAACATTAAATACAACGGAATAAATCAATACATCACCGCCGAATGTATGGAACACTGCAAAAGAATGTATAAAATATCTAAAACAGTTATTTATTTTTACAATTATGCAATTACAAACTATTTTTAATAAATTTTAATGAATTAAATAATCAAAAACTTAAGAACTACAAAGGACATTATTCACACTTAGTTTAAGGTTAGTTGGATAGAAGGAAGCTGTTATCGACGCAGCTGTAGTTGTAAAAGAGGCCGCCACTTTCTGTAATAGCTCCCGCGGATATTTTAAATTAGAATCTTGAGTTGAGTAAATTTTAATTAATTCTTCTACTCTTCAATCTTCGTTAAAAAGTTAGAAAGAGAGCAAGTTAGTCTTGGTTTTTGTTTGAATTTTTCAAAGCGGATATTGTGATGAAAAAAAGGTAACTTGTAACTTCTAATTAGCAGAACTATCGACCTAATAATTTCGAAATTACAGGTATTCTATTTTAACTCAACCACGATATGATTTACTTATATAATCAACATAAATCGGATTTTTTGATAAGCGTATCATTAACTCAATACAAATAATCTTTTTTTTTTTTTTTTTTTTTTTTTCAAACAGTACTCTAAATTCTATATTTCAGCAGTTTATTAAGAGTAGTATTGATGTTCTCTTATTTATAATATTTATCAATATTTAGTAAGTAACTAGTTTGTTTGCTTATTATTTATCATTATATTATTTACAAACAACTTCATCGATTTTTAAACTTTCAACTAAAAATTAAATATTTAACGTTACCAGGAAAGTCTAATTTTACCAATATTAATTTACTTCATAACATCAAATATTAGTTTATAATTGTAAATACTTTGTTGAAAAAACTTTTATAAAAATGAGGCTGAAATTAGTAGACACTTGACAATTTTTTAATTTTTCTTGAAAAATGATCTAGGCATAGAAAATTATTTACAAAAATGTCATTTATAATTTTTCAGAGCTTCTAAAGATGAAATTTTCAAATAAAATTTTCTTGCTATAATTTATTTGTTAAAAAATTTCTAAAAATTATCAGATGTCTCTTAACTTCAGTGTCATTTATAAAATAATAAAAAATGTATTGTTATAATGCAAGTTTAAAAGATTGAAAAATTTCATCAATGATACAAAAAATATTTTTAATTTGGTAATTAAAATATTTGAAACCTATCGCTTGTTCCTAATTTTATTGTTGGTTCAGATTGACTGCTTTTATTTGTTCTATTCTAAATTAAGTTTAATATCTGAATACGACCATTAATGGGAAATAATTGTTTTAAACAGTAAAATAAATTTATGATTGAAATCTGTTACAATCGATTTGTTAATAAATCAATTTCGATGCTACAGCTTATAAATCTATAATATAAAATACAAATAAAAATTTTTATTTACGTGAAGAGGTAATCCCTGAAAATACTTAAAATAAACACAGAAACCAAAAAAAATGTTGCACTGACAAATAAATTAATAACGTTATTATGAGATTATCAAAGTTTACTGTAGAGAGGGTCACCAGTATCTATCGTTACGAAACATATACTGATTATCATACATCATTGAGATAACAGTTTTGGATAAAGTGCATCGAGAAACATTTGGGAGAATGTAAGTAAGATATAATTAATTTAATAAAATACGACATATTTCATATCCAGACTCTAACATATGGCGCCTTAGAGGTCATTACCCGAAAAACCGTATTGTAGAAATCGATACGTGTTATTTATAATTATTATTATTTCAAAAATAACTTGGTCTATAATATAAAAAAAAAAAAAAAAAAAAACGATCTTTTTCATTTTAGAGATTTTGTTCGATTATTATAATTTTAAACATACTAAGAATAACTAATATATTAATTACGATTACGATTATAAAATATAACACAAATAATTAGTGACATAGTAGTTAAAAAAATTCACTTAAATACAGAAATAGTACACAGAAAAAAAATTTTTCTTGAATCAAGTAAATAATTTTAAAAAACTTCATATTCTTGATTTGAGTAAAAAAATTCTTAAACCAAGAAATTATTCTTGATTTAAGCAAATTTGACTTGCTTCAAGAATTTTTCGTTTTGATTCAAGACAATTAAACTCTTCAAAATTATATTCTTGATTCAAGAATTTTTCTCTTAATGCAAGTTCATTTTTTTTTTCAGTGTATCAGAAAAAATGAATGACTATATTAATGATGATTTTACTAACATGCAAACATATATATTTGCTTTAATGTGAAAATCTTTATACTCTAAATAAAAAAAAAAAAAAAGATTTTACCAAAAAGATATTTTTAGTTTTGATATATGAATATAAAAATATAAATCGACCTTGTAATCGAAAGTATAAATAGGAAACGCATAACATACTTGTTGATAATTACATGATTTTATTAATTCATGTGGATGTTATCTATAGCACAACCTGACATTGAAACCTTCTCTACATTTAAATGCATCTTTAACGTTTCAAACATTCAGTTCATTGTTTTCCTTTTTCTTTCCGTAATAAATCGCAGCGTTTATTATTAATCAAGAACGTTAACGTTATGTATCAAACTTGACTACTACAATAGGCTACAGACAGCTGTTTTAAACCAGAATTATTTTCTATCGAATTAAGTCATAAAAAAAGAATCCACTAACAAGAAATGTTTTATAATTTAAAACATTTTGCTATTAATACAAATGAAGTTTGTACATTTGCCAAGGTTGCTATTTTACATAAATAATAGTGACCCCAATAGAATTATATTCGTATGTCCGTGTCCATTAGCATTATTATTGTAATCACAATCATGTGTTGTTGTTATTTTTTTTTTTTACTTTTTTTTTTCCTTCAATAAATATTATTGCAATTTGTGGAAAATAGAATTATCCTCGTCCACGTATATATTTAATATGATATCAAAACTTGCTACCCAAGTCCATTTCCGCTCGATTTCACCGGATGTTAAAATTCTCTTTCTCTTCTCTCAGCGGCTAAACCGATGATGCTTCAATATTTATTGTCTTCTGAATTGACCATATCCGGTTTTGACATAATAAAAAAAATATTCTTTATTTTCGTTACATCATTTGCAATGTTATTATTATTATTATTATTATTATTATTATTATTATTATTATTATTATTATTATTATTATTATTATTATTATTATTATTATTATTATTATTATTATTACAAAAAGAAAATATTAAAATATAAATTTTAACTGAACATCAGTAACTTTAGCCGTTAATCGATATAAAAATCTAAACTCTGATTTAATAGTAAACTTGCACAAAATTAAATTGTGGTACTAAATACCGAATAATTAATTTATCGTGTCGTAAATTAATTACTTTCATTAGCACGTTGTATACCTTCCAGGTGATAATTACCTTCTACATTAAAGCTACTTGCTGAATAAGTGCATATATATATTATTAACTTTTAATAATAAATACTGAATAACAATTGCGCATGCATGTATTTACATATATTTCTCTATAAATGTCAAGTTTTAGTTGAAAGTTTAGTACAGTGAATTTCCTAATATACAAACTACATTGCAATTTCTTGTAAAGTTTCAACCAAACGAACTTTTAATGAAATCAGTCTGCTGGCTTATCTACGAAGAGATGACCTCGTAATTGCCTGATACAATTTAGCTGTTACGTGATGCTAGAATTGACGATTGCTAATTAAATCTTATTGGAATTAAATTCAGTTAGGGAAAAATACTGAATTAAATGTTATTAACATATAAATGTAATTATCAGTATGGATGGAGATAAAGTATTTCTCAATTAATGATTATTTTTAAAAAGTTGGGAAAATCCAAATGAGCATGCCTTGAGCGCTCATGTCATACTCAAATTATTTAGATTGGTGATTATTAAATATATACTTTTTTTTATTTCTTTTTTTGTTTGAATTTTCCCGTGAATGGTGTATCTCTTTCGTAGGTCGAGCTAAAAAAAATCTTAACAGATGATAAAACAGTTTTTATCGCAGAAAAGTCACCAAACTGACCGTCGAAACAAATCAACTGTATCGAAACAGAATTATTTTGACACGAAATTTTCACAAGGGTTTTGACAAATTCCCTAAGGAATAAAACAAAAAAAAATTAAATCGTGAAAATTATTTTTAACTAAGTTATGATGTTATCAAGCCCGTGCTCCTGTGAATACAACCCTCTTATTCATTTAATTCGTCAGAAAAACGAGTTTTTCCTGAAAAATCTTATTTAATTAATCGATAAGAAAATTTTTTTACCGTGTTCTGTAGTTATTATTATTTATCTAAATATGCTTTTTATACGGAATCTTTCTCCTTTAAATTATCAAAATCACGTTTTAATCGAAATTACGTTGTTTAAGCGAGAGTAAAGCATACATGCGCGCTTCGCGCTTAATGCATGCAAATATGTTTTGATGTTGTATTATGAAATGAAAATATTTATTGAGTAATACTCATCCGGGACATCATAACAAGCTTGTATTTGTTAAATTTAATCAATGTCTTTGGAAAATTAATGTGGATGTAGAAAATAAATATTTAATTTTATTGATGGTAATTTTAGTATATGATTGTTTTTATAATTGGTCAATTTATGGATGTGTTTACTATATTTTATTAAATGATTTATCAAGAGGCCACTGATAAAATTAACTTTTTTTTCGTCTGGGGCATTGTGAGATTATTTATTTATTATTGAATTTTTTGAATAAAATTATTTTTTATCTTATGAAAAATATTATATAAAAAAAAATGACAAAAATTATTGTTTCTAATTTTATCCTCTTGTTTGCTAAAAATGCCAATTTAATTAATTGCAATATTACACTCATAAGATTTAACTAAAAAAAAAAAAAACGTCATAGTCGTGAGTTCAATTCCTGGCGTCGATAAATTTATCTATTGTGGGCAATTCTTCTTTTTTCAATGTCAAAAATTTTTGTTTCGTTCTTTTTTTACTACAAGAAAAAAAAATCAATGATACAAAATAAATCACAATTATTAATACAAATTTTTTTGCTCTTTAAAAGAAAATTGCCAATTATATTAAACTATAAAAATACTTATGGAAACTAATTATATCTACTGGAGAAAAAAAAAAACAATAATAACAATAGTAAATAATTAACAGTATTTAAGAAAGTAGGATATTAGTTTCACTTAAAAGATTTTCGTGTTTACAACTTCCTCCGTTACACGACATTAGTATCATATAATGTCATGTTTCTTTTCCGTACATACAATACATGTACCGCAGTAGTTGAGTTAAGTCCTCTCAATTTTATTTAATACCTTCTATTAAATCCATAGATTCATGCATATTTTTCCTGACAAAATAAATTAATTAAACGGTGTCTATGACGCGCGATAGTAAAATTGTATTATCCGATTAAAATAAAATAAAATAAAAATAACTAAAATCAAAGATAATCCGAGCCTAACAATTAGTGCTTTCAACCGCGAGTAAAACAATTTTGTTCAATTAATAATACATCTCTCAGCCTGTTAATCACAAAAATTTTCACCGCGTTTTCATTTTCAAAAATAACTCACAATTAATATGGTATATTAACTATAGTTAATTGAATTTACTAATAACGTGATTCTGTTTTTAGTACTTCAACAAAGTATAACTTTGTACTTCTTCCTTGATGTACATATTAACATATTATATATTTCGGTCAATTAAATGGCAGCGGACCGTTAACATTATTGTTGTTTTGTTCTAATTTATAATACAGACTACGTTTCTCTCCAATGTATATTTTAGCTTTATTTTTATTTTATTCACAATTCATACAATACTGGTACAGGTGCAGAGTACATACAGAGCTTGTAAAACCAAAGTGAATTGTTAGTACCAACAATCAGTATGGCTCGCGCAGCACTAACGGGAAAAAAAACATCAGTTTTGTATGATACATACACAAATATCTGTGTATGCTCCATATGTACATAAGGATAGATAATGTTCTTGTTGGCTATGCATCACACATTTTAGTTTGCTTTGCGTGTCGCAACTGGACTGTGGTCATTCAGGTTGCTGTAAAACTAGAGAACTGGAGCATTTCACGCGAGTCATGATAATATACATAAATGTTTATAGTAACTACTAACTTTTATATAAATGGAAACACTATCCAGCAACACGCTCACCTGTAAAATATATCTAAACTGAATATATCAATGCATTTTTTCACCCTAGTGCATAATTTATATTTACTTGTTGTGAATTTTGTAATCAACTTGGTATAAATTTGCCCAGTCAAATTGATCATTTTTTAATAAAAAAATTCAGATATTTTTTCAATCGATTAAATTTACGATGCATTATTGCATGCAAGGTGAAAAAGTTTACTTTTGTCAAAAAAGGCCAACTTTTTTTTTTTCTGAGTGGGTGATAAGAGTTACTGGTTGCTTTAAATTCAAGGGTTACTTGTAGCGAAAATTTGCGACGTGTAATGCCAAAAGGTTACAGCTAAGAAATAGGGCAAATGCATTAAAGTTAAATGCTGAAAGTCTATTTTAGTGATCACTTGAGACACTGTTTACGGAAGGCTTAACTTTGTAAGGTCAATTTTGTTGTTTATTTGAAATAAATTATTTCATAAAATAGAGTTAACGAAAGTTTTGAAGACTGTTGAATTTTATTGCTACTGTAAATTGTTTAAATTATTGAATATTCTATTTAAATTAAGGAAATGTTCTGCGATGATCGCTAGGTAGCTAAGTGTAGTTCGAAATGTTCATTTGCGAAGCACGAGATATAATAATTAAGTACCGTTCAAATTATAATCCGCTGTTATATATTTTCATTAAAAATCATTGACTCATTCCGCTTCAATCTTGATGAAAATTATTGAATGAAAAAGTTCTGGTAGCAATAACATGTTCCATTTCCTGAATGGACGTTTGTTAATATTCACAAATTTTTTCTATCAATGCTTGTCATTATTTATTGAGTAATGAGTTTGTCTAATTTATTCTAATAAAAAAAAGTACAAAAAAATTAGCTAAACGGTTGACCATAAAGGCCATCCTTACAACTTCTCGTTAATTCCATACCTAAGCGCTCAAAATTGCACTTATGACGTTTTTGAGCTTTTCGAGCTCGATATCTCGATATTAAACATATAGAATATATAAGTTAATGGGGTATAAAATTTTCTAAAAAAAATGACTTTAGATAAATCAACTACTTTAAAATATGTAAATAATTTATTCAGAGTTTTTTTACAATTAACTTTTTTTATATTTCTGTTTTAAAATAAATCAAAAAATCGATTTACGCACACGTTGAAAAATTAAACTGTGAAAATTCATCAAGGCATGAAAAATCACACCACAAATCCTGTCAGTATGTTTTATCTGCACTTAGTTGTGACTTATATTAGCATAATGGGTGAAGTAAAATTCTTAATTGTATCTTTCAAAGTCAACCACTGTCTTCAAATGTAACTTTCACACCCTCGCTTCCGAGATTTTCACACCAAATCATTGACAACACACCGGAGACCATTAATTTTTTACAGGGCAAGAGCTATAAAAGAGTCGCTACGCCCTACGGTTATACAAAGCTCAAATACAACTTTCTACACATCCTCTTCGCATTAAAACCCGTAATGTCTCTGTACTAAAAATTCCAATCACTACAATGCCTATATCCTAGAAAAGTTACATTAGTTCCCAGGTACAAAAAAGTTTTACATTGAAGATTTGAAATAACTGAATTTTTTTATTTACTTTTTGCTTTAAACAAATCTGAACTATCCTTCGGCTAAAAAAAGAATAAAGCACAGTTGGCCAAAAATAAAAAAAAAATAAAAACGAGTGATTATCCCGCAGCGAATTTTGTTTTCCTCAGTTTATTTTATTTTGACAATTCCCAAAGCAAATAAACAAGATGGAGCAAAAAAGTAGATAACTCGGTTTGGAAAAAAATAATTGAGAAAATATTTACCCATCAAGCATCAAGGTAAACGTACGTTTACCCTCCGATCCACAAATAATAATAAAACGTGTCTGCTTTCGGGTGTTTTCACGTCTACAGTTTGACAGGTATCTTCCTCTAGGGAGCTAGGGAGAGTACGATATACTGCATACTACATACTATCTACTACACTGTACGTCCCATAATACATATAATAATACACGATCCATACAGTTCGCACACCCCTAATAGCACAGACGATAACGACGCGTATAAAACCGTGGAAATGGTTCTAAAGGAAATAAGTTGAAGCTATAAAACTGCTTGAAGAGATATCGGAGATAGGAAGTCTTAGCCTGTTGGTGTAAAAAACAAAAATAAAATTTAACTCTAGCTTATTTTTGCCGGAAATATTTCCAGGCACGCGTTTACTTTATCGTATTAAGTGTCTCAATATGACAGACAGAACACGAGACACGAAAGTGAGCACACAGGACGAGACAGGACAAGAAATTGAGAAGCCCGAGGGTCTAGATAAAATTCAAACACCCGTCATCTGATAAATTGATGAAGATAAAAGATAACTTCATTGATTTAGTTATTGAGAGTAAGATATCATTTTTCTTGGCCTGTTAATCAATAAAATAAATTGCGGAGTGGAAAATAAATAAATAAATAAGAAGACTCTGTAAAAAGATACAGTTGACAAGGTTTGAATGGCGCGTGTCCAAGTGGCGAGCAACCCACTTGAACAGTATATAGTAGCTACATTGTTTGAACACCAAGAGTAGCCACTCCAGCTCTTCTTCATTTTTTCTTTTCTTATTCTTGTACTTGGGCTACTCTTTAGCTTTTGCCTTAGCCTTTGCTTTGCCTTCAACTTCTCTGCTCATTCACCCCATCTTCATCCTTCTGTAAAGCCTGCACCACTCTTACGATACTATTACATACTATATATATACTCTTTGCTTTACTTGACAGCATCTGGATAAAAATCTCTTCACTATACTCCAGAGTCTTCATCACAGAGACTTTGTCTAACTCGGGGGTAAGATTCAAAAAGCTGAAAAAAAATATCTTAAGTTTACATTAGTTGAATTCAGATGCAATAATATAAAAATATTTTAATCTTACAGCTCTTTTTTTGTGACCTCGTTAATTTTCATTCATGCAAAGTGGATAATTTTTTGAATAGTTTTATATTTTTATTATTTTGAAAACAATTACTGCATTTATATTATCCAATTATTAATTGTAATTTACTTGTTAATTTTTAATGTTTCAAATGTTCTCAATTAAAACTAAAATTAAGTTAGATAAAAAAAATTTTTTTAGTCAAAAAAATTCTTGGTTTATAAAATAATATCCAATATTATGAAAAAAAAATTTGAATGAATTATCAAAAATTTAATTCTTTATTTTGACATATGAATCATAATGTATTAGTCAATGTAAGACTTTATTTTTTTACCAATAATTTACCATAAACTCAATAAAGGTTGGTAACGAAAGATAAAATGAAAATAAAACAGGACTTTAAACTATTAAAACATAAAAGTGTAACCATGATAAAGATAGAAAGTAAAATTTTCAGTGCAATAAATTTAATGTGACAATTTACTGAACCGGAAAAGTTGTCGGTTGACGTATTCCTTTATCTCTTGCGCTATTTTATTAAGAATATTTTTTTAGACATCTTGCTCGTGAATATTAGAAAGGATACCTTTCTCCAGATAACACCGACTAAAGGATTTTAAACACTTAAATGTCATGAAGATAGCGCCAGAGTCTAATATACTTCTCAGACGTGTCGAGATAACCGAGGATGTGTTAACCAGATCATTGTAGCTCTAGAATTTTGAATTCATAAAAAAAAAAAAAAACTATATTATCATTCTCTTTTTTTCTTCTTATTTTTTTTTTTTATTTTTATAAACTGTATACTTCCCTGCATAAGATTATGAACAAGCTGAACGAAGTCCTATGAGATCTCTGAGAAAAGGGCACGTGCGTTCGAGACGCGAACACCTGCTCCAGTGAAAGGAGTATTTATGTTTTATTTTATCTCATTCGACTATACTACAATTTTACCTTATTATTATCTATTATTTTACCTTAAAATTACTTCGATAATTATTCTTACGTATTTTATACATTTTTGACTAGAGAATACTATAGAAATTACAACATGAAGGGTGAAGCGTGGAATTTTACATCGAATTTATAAAAAAAAAAAAAAAAAAACTAGCAGAATAACTTTGATAATTCTTAGACATTGGAAAAGTATTGCTTTCTTTAAAATTTTGAGAAAATTTTTCAAACTTTAGACGTACGCAAACTGTTCTTGTAACGTTTAATTGTCTGGAATGCAAACATGAGTTTTCTTTTATTTTTCATATCATTTGCCAAATATTTCATTGATTTGAATGAATGTTATCGGCATAACTATATATTTTTTTTACATTAATTTTTTTAATCTCTGAAGAATTTACTTTTTTAAAATTTGAAAGAAAAAAAAATAGTATGAATAACCAAAGTCTGAATATTTTTTTAGTACAACAGATTTTTAATTTATTTTTTCAATCAATCAATTGATTAATTTTATTGACAACAATAAACAATTGTAAATAGTGACTGGAATTATACTTGATATTAAATATTGAAGGTTACTCAATTTAAGAAAAAATAATTGACATTCAAGTATATTGTTTTGATACCTTATAATTTTTTTAAATTTATTAATTAGTATTTTGTCTATAGTTATTATGAGTTAAATTTATAAACTTTATCCTGAATTCAAGTCTGAGTATTCTCAAGACAACATGGAAAATTCCAACTTGTTTAAAAGTGTAGTAGTTGATTTTTCATAACGGAAGTAAGACAAAAAAACAAGATACAGATTTTTATATTAGTATAAATCACATAAATTTTTTATATTTATGTAAAAAAAATAATTTACATAAGAAAATAGAAAATTGTTTTTAAAAAAGCACAATATGGCTTTTTAAGTAAATAATATTAATTTATAAAATTAACAACAATCCAATATTAAACATATTAAAAAATTCATTATCATTATGATCACTTCATTTTTAATTAAAAAATAACCATGAAATAGATGAGTCACTTTACGGTTGAGGTGACGAGAATTTTCGTAGAAACTATTTAAAATATACCATTTAAAAAAATTAAAGCTAGCATAAATTTACAAATAAAAATTCCAAAACATCTGTTGAGAAAATTTATTAAAATTACATTTCTATTATCAAGATACCGATAGTTAAAACGAAGAACAAAATATAAAATACGACGATTCGATTTAATATGAGGTTTAACACTTATGTTATTACTGAGTAGTAAAAAAAATAAAAGTAGTAGCCGTAAACGGTGCATGTAGTGGTGGGCATTGGATGATCAAAGGACATTAATCGCGAAGCGATGAGGCTCTGAAGTATCCAGGCGCCAGGTGCATCTCGTGCTCTTATATTAGTATCGGGGAAGACTCACTACGAGTGCGTACTGCATACTACATATACTATTTATATATAGTATAATATATGTGTATGTGTGATGGTTGCGTGCGTGGATTCGTCAGGTAAAGTGTGGCACGAGTCTAACATATCGGATAGGAACTTTCAGCAGCAGCAGCAGGAGCAGGCCATGTATTGGAGCAGATGTTTCTCGACCTCGCCTTTGCTTATTCTCGGTCCCGTGTAGGTCTATACAAGAATAAGAAGGGAAAAAAATAAGGTAGAACGGAGCGAGTACGAGGATCATTGCTCTCTTTTCTTCTTCACTTAGCAGTCGTCTTCCTCTTCGTCCTTTATGTTGTTATTATATTATTTCTATCATCTGCTCCTTGTAAGCATTCAAAAGAGTGAAAAGATAAAAAAAAATAAATAATAAAATAAAAAAAAATACAAATACCCACGTTGAAAAAATGGATTGTAAAAAGACGAAGGGATAAAGCAGGTGAAACCTATGGGACTTTTCAAATCTCAACATGTTTCTCGAATTTTTATTAGGATATGTTATGTGTTATGCATTATATTTTTATTCTATTTAAAATATATTTAGGCGTTGGAAGTATTTAATGTGAAATATGGTGATTTTTTTAGTAACTTTTAAAATTTATGGTAAATTAATTTAGTAAATATTTTTATATTTTTATTTGCATTGATAAATATAAATAAACTAAGTTATACGTCACATATGTTCGATGTATGACGTACAACTTATGATTTATGATTGATCAAATGGTTTTAGATGTTTCAGATGTTTGAATTTCTTTGATTTATTATTTTTTTACATTAATGACAACTTTTTAATTTATCAAGAAGTTTAATATTTTTTTTTTGGTCTTTTGAAAGTGTGACAAAAAAAATATGTAGACTTGAAAATTATATCAAAAATTATTTTGTAAAATTTTTAATTCAAAAAAGTATTTTTTTTTATTTTGGAAAATTCTTAATATTGTGAAAAAATGATTTATCTATTGAAAAAAAATTACTGTAAACAATTATGAAGGATTGTTGATATTATTATTAAAAAAAAAAAAAATTGATTTTACAAATAAAATTGACAAATTTCCGTGATCTAAATTGTTAATCTTATCAACTTTCAGTAATTACTATCAAACAAATAAAAGTAATAAAAGTACATCTAAACAAATCTATCCGCGAAAGTGCGACGGAGAAACAAGTAGCGGATCCGGGCGGACGCAATTAAAGTACTTGACTTAAATGTTGACTACAGAGTCTACTCTCCCATGAAAGCTATAAATACTATCGTCACTATCTACTGCGAGCTCGAGACTTCCTTCCTCTTAATAGACATCTATAAAACACCGCATCGAATCCTCAATTGATCTTGTATATCTATATCGATACCCACATCTATATTTACATCTATTATTGTATCAAATAAATCTAAATGCATAGATTAGATTATTGCATTGTATCAAATCAATTTATACCGTTCTTCCGTAAACATAAATTAGCCATAAAAATCTTCCATTAAACATTGAAAGAAAATTATTCATTTTTAAGCGAAAAAATATTTTTACTCGAATTAAAATTAATGAATGAAAAAAATTATTTCTCTTCTGATGCAATATGTATCCACAATTTTTTACAATTTTTACTTATAAAATTTTTTTTGTCATAATTTATTGAATAAACTTTTTCTAATTCTATTAAAAATAAAGATCTTAAAACTAAAAATAAACTGGCGATTTATTTTTAAAAATTAATTAATAAAAAAAGTAACCACAGAAGATAATTGATTCAAATTAGGGATTATATTATATTTATAAGCTGGCAAAAGGCCTTGGAGACCTGCTGGCATAAATTAAATGGCTCGTGGTGCACAGTACATAGTACATCGCACAAAAGCTTTGTATATTGTATACTGCACCTTCATCATGACATCCTTCATTGAATCCTCCCACTTGGCTTTTCGAACCTTCAGCTTCTACTAAATATTATTTCATCCTCTTTCCACCTCCTCACTTTTTTTAGTCTTATTCTCTTGTTTTCCTTTACCTTACTTCACTTTTTCATAACAACCTCACTCAACTCGACTCACTCTCACACACACACATATACAGCAAACAAACTAAACGGTGAATAGCAGCCCGGTGCCCAGCATAAGAGTCCAGGACTCAGATGCCCCACATGCACACTATACTCATACTGAATTTACCAAGGATTCTTTTACGGTAGCAGCTGCTAAGCCACTACATTACATTCCCTTGCTCTTGCTATCCTTCCACCTTGTGACCCTAGGCCCAAGGCACCCAAATTCAGTCGAGCAACAACTTTCGTAGCCTTCAGACCTTCCGTCAATTTTTTCCTCTATATATTAAATCATATTTTACTCATTTTAATATTTTTGTAATTTATAATTTAACATTTTAATTTATAAATGTGCAACAATTAGTAACAATGTTGTGACGTGAAAAATTATTCAAGTGACCACTTACGTACCTTAAGGATATATATTGTGAAAAAATAAATTTATTTTTATTTATTTATTATTTATCATTTATTATCTATAAATAATTAAAAATGATTATTTGTATATCTGGATTTATTCCTAGGTATGTTTTTATTTATTTATTGGTAACATTTATTTTACTTTTATTAAAATTGAAATTTATCCTTAAAATGATTTTATGACGCACAGGATGATTATGATTCATCATTATTCGAGTAGTAATGTGTATTGTATATATTGTATTGTCGTGGTTAAAATTTTAAATGACCACCTGGCGAGTTCAAAGTGGAGTACTGAATTATTATTTTAAAACCCGTATCTGCTAGAAATAAAATTACATTGACGGCTATGTATTAATATTTCGTAATGACACGGAAAATGGTGAACACGTGACGATTTTTTATTAATAAAAAAATGTGCACCTAGAGAAAATTTAAAAAAGCTATTTGTGTAATATTTTGTACTATAAAATATCAAATTATAACTTTTAACTGTTATGTACAATATTTTATATGCATTTTGGGGCTGATAAATATTAAGATTTAAGAAGCGCACTTTATTTAATTTATTGCTTCGGTAAATATTTATGAAACATAAATCGAACGAATGTAATAAAAATTCAATAGAAGAGACATTAAATATTTATGTTCTTAACTTAATTTACTGGGTAATATCTAGTGTTTTATTTACTGAATAATTTTTTAAGGTAATTAAAGTTTTAGAGAACCTTAAAAACATTATTACTACTGCAGATTGAAAAACAGAAAAAAATTATTAAAACAATTCAACTGGAAATTTTTACGCGGACTTCTATTTTTCTCTAGTTATGTGGATGTTAACACCATTAAGCTCAAATGATTGATTAACCGAAACAGATCCCTATATTGTACTTGAAAATTAAAAAAAAAGTAGGGAAAAAAACATCATTTCAAAATTATGAAAAATCTTTTTTTTTGAATCAAATAAAAATTTTTATTCATTTAAATTAATTTTACTCAATTCAAGAAATTTCCGAACTGACTAAAGGAAATGATTTTCTCGATTTAAGATTTTTGTTGAAATTAATTTAATTTTTCTATTAGTGCATTTATTATCGTCCAAATAAAGTTTAAATCTGAATTTATTATCTGATTTTTAATTTAATTATAAAGAATTAATAAAAAATTATAAAAACAATTTGCTTTTGTTTTTACAAAACAACAAACTTAATAATCAACAAAAGCAAAAAACTCAAGATTTATTTATGATGGAGATGAAAAAGTAGTTTTTAATTAGACGCGTGTGCATTTATGCTTACCTCTTACTCAAAAAATGACAGATTACATATAGTCCGTGCACCCATAGATATTAAAATAATAATAATAATAACAGTCAGCAATATCAGAGACGAGTGGTAGATAGCGTCATGGTACCTTTCTGGTAGTTATGTTATAACCGCACTCCATTAATTTCTCGTCATGAAATTTGTGTACAGAGTGTGCAGTTGTACACGATATTAATTTTCCGTCTGGTGCTCGACTCGTCGGATCCGTCAGACGCAAGGACGCCGGTTCCTGATGCTACACAGTTGGGTATCGTAACGTTTACGTTTACATGTTCTGTCGACGATTACAAATACGCCAGATTCTCCTGGAAATTGTGTTGACCAATTTAATTTACCACTGGATGATCCGGATATTACTTTATATCTATTAAATTTTTTCAATTAATTTTATGATCTATTTATCATCTATTTATGTGCATTAAAATTAATAAAAAATTCTTAGAAATTTTTAGTTCAATGATTAATTAAAACTATAGTATGAAAAATTAAATTTCAATGTATAATATAGATTTTATCACAATATTTCAATGATGAAAAAATTAGCATTACGCTGAGCGTCTAGACCAAATTTATACGGTAACAAGAATCGCGGAGTAAAAGATTAAAGATTTTTCTTTCATTTTTGAATAATTCTGAATAAATCAGCCTACGCTGATCCGATCAGGAATTGAATAAAAAGTAAAGAGCGCTAGAAGAAAAGTTGTAGGCGGAAGAATTATAAGTAAAGAAGCTCTTGTGTACCATCGATTTATGCTACTCGTTATTATGTAACATTTATAGGTCAAATACTCCGTATACATTAAAGTTGAATTATAAATATTTTTAAATTATAAATTGAAATTACAATCCACAAGTGATTCCTGATTATCATTTGAATTATTTTGTTCCATTAATCATTTGATTTCTTAAAAACTTATAATACAATTTTAACAGCATTTGTATGATTTAAATGGACAGAAATGTTTACAAGACACGTTGTTATGTAAATTTAGTTACTATCTCAAATTGTTGAATTTATTCTATTATGAAACGAAAGCTAGGAAATAAAATTTCCTGAGCATGAATTTTGAATTTATGATTATGTCTATAGTTGTCAAAAGACAAATTAATATGACTTTTTATTTTGATTCAAAAAATCTATTATGTTTTACGTCTATTGACATCTATGCATTTTAGTAAACACGATCACTTTTAAGCGAAACTATTTATTGACTTAATTATTTTTTTATCAAGTTGATACTTTTTCCGATTATTATAGAATCGTGTCAAAAAATGACGTTCTAGAATTTTATTATTTGATTATAAATAATAAAAGAATCTTAAAACAGATAATCTCATTCTATTTTCATAAAATATTGATCTTTAGAGTTGAATTTACGCAACGATAAAATTAGAGCAAATTTGAGAATTCAAATAATAAAAAATATTTTCAATATCATTATTTTCTTTACAACAAATTTGTCGTATTGATGATTTTGATTCAATGATAAGATTTTTATTGAAAACTAATGTCAGTTTCTAAGTAAATTGAATTTAATACTGATTTTTTGCCAAGTGAAATTAAAGATCAAAAATTGTTGAATAAAATACAGAGCTGCTCTAACAAGGAGTCGAACTTGGATCTCTTAATTACACGTCAAGCGCTCTAAAACTCTATAACTTATGAAACTAATGAATTATGAACAAATAACGTTTCTAATATTTAAAATGACGGTATTTCTAATAAAATCTAATGAGATATTTATATTTATGTTACAGCTTCCCTCAAAAAGTAGAGCGACCCAGTCACAATACAAACTTGGGTCAAAATCACGGCGGGAGTACACACGGCGTTTACTCGACGTCTGGAAGTCAAACCTCCCTGTCGACATCGTACATAACAGGTCAATCGTATATGCAGTCACAGAATTACGGACACGCAGCGTATCCCACCCAGACGATGCAAGTTTATCCACACACCGGATACAGCCAGCCACAGAGTTACGGGACAATGGTACAGGGTTACGGTGGACAACCACAGTCTGGTTATCAACAAACACATCACAAGAAGGGGTCCATTCGTAATGGCGACGTGCTCAAGCGATGTAGGCTCCAAAATGCGTAAGTACTTTAAATTAACTCATTTTTTGTAAATCCTTCAACAATTAGTAATCAATTTAATTTTATTTTTTATTGATTCACACAGAAAAAAAAAATTTCTTGAACCAAAAAAATTGTACGGAAGACCAAAGTTATTTTGGAGCAAGAAGAAATTTTCTTGGCTTAAAAAAATTTAACTTCGTTCAAGAAATTTCAACTTCATTCAAGAAATTTTCAATCTTTCTCGAGATTTTCTTGATTTAAGGAAATTTACGATTGACTCAAGACTTTCTTTCTGTGCAGGTACGAACTCTCGCAGGATCTACTAGACAAGCAGATCGAGATGCTTGAGCGTAAGTACGGCGGAGTCAAGGCGAGAAATGCAGCCCTGACTATCCAGCGCGCCTTCAGAAGGTACACATTGTTGAAAAAATTTGCTGCAATTACGGCGATGGCCAAAGCCGAAAAACGCCTGAGTAGAAACATTCAGGACAACGCTGAGCGTAGCAGCGTGATAGCTGGTGATCACGACCGCATGCTTTATCACAACCAAATTTACATCCAGCAATCCCCGCAAACTGGAAATCACCGCCCGGTCCCGATAAGGAGCATGTCGTTGCGCGAAAGAAGACATGCGGAAAATTCGGCGGTCTCCCGCAATCAAACTGGGAGATGCGAAGTACAGATTATGGGACAAATTAATACCGGGCATCAACAACATCCAAGTCCTTACACACTTCATCAAACTGGTAGACACACACCCTCCCTTACGCCCAGCCCTTGTGGTAGACATCAACCACCGGCAAGTCCTTGTTGGGATACTAGTTCTCAAGAGAGTGGCTCGAGTATTCATTATTATAATCCTCAGGTAACTTTTCCTCATTTTAACTATTTATTTTGTATAACGCCATTTATATATTACATCACAAAAAATTTTTGTTGTAATAATTTTGGAAGTTGAATTTAATATAATTAACTTGTTGATTTATTTTTTTATTGATTTAATATAATTATCAAAATTGTAAATTTTAAAATTCATTAACTTATCTGTTCTTTATTTAAAATTTTTTTTTTACGATGACATTGATAAAATTATAATTATTTATATATATATGAATATTTTAAGAAATTTAAATTTTTTAATTAAATAATTATTGTGATATTGACTGAGAACCGAAGAACATCTCAATTTTACTGTTACTTTTATGTAAGTTAGCTGAATCCGAATAACAGGTATATATATATATATATATATATATATATATATATATATATATCAATATTCGGTACCAAAATAATTTTTTAAAACGTAATCAATAAATAAATAAATAATTAAGAAATAAGATTAAACAGACCAGTAATAATAATTATAACATTTTAGTTAATAATTCAAAGTTAATTATTTACACTCACAAAAGAAAATTTTAAATCTAGAAAATTGTTTGAGAAAAATTATTCAGCTTAATTTAAGATAATGAAATTCATTAAAATTTCCCCCTTCATCAGGTTATTTTTTTTATGAATGTAGATGATAAAATGTCAATAAATTTTATGCTGTAAAATGTCTAGTTAAAAAAAAATTTCCAGTAAGGTCGCCACTAAAAGATAAATATCTATTAATACCAATTCGGGTGAAATTATAAAGCAATCATAAAGTTGGTAATCGAATTAATAATCTAATTAATAAATAATATGATTAAAGGAACTTTCTTGTGGTCTTCGGCAAGAAACTCCACCACGCGATCATCACAGAACACCGTGTACATCACCATCAACTCCTCATAATCTGCAAACTCCACTGACTCACAGTTGGGGCAACAGTTCGCAATTAAGTTCTGGTGGACGGAGCCGTAGTTCCGGCAAAAAAGTACCCCCCGAAGTACCCAAAAGAACGTCCTCGATAAGTTCAAGATCCATGGAGCAGCGTCACAATGGTTTGAGCAAGAGCGTCGAGAATGGAAGCTTGAGTTCAGTACAAAGCTCGGGAAGCGATTCTACCAACTGTGAAAGCTCTGAGGGTGACGCTCAGCGTGGATCTCCCATTTGGAAGCACAAAGGAATCGTAAGTTATTTTTACTGTCCGAGTTATTACTTATCACTCATTAATTGTTATCATTAGGAAAACTTTAACTAATTTATTTTTGTCTTTTTTAGTCGAGCTCGCCGGAGCATCAGGATTGTGGCCACACAGCGGAGAATAACAGTCTGATTAATAATACTAAAGATTTAAGTCACTCGCACGCTAGCTCGGGTTATCAATTACCTATGATTGATCACGCAGAAACAATGCCTCAAGCCAGCTACAAGGTTTCGGAAACAGTAAGAAAACGGCAGTACCGCGTCGGATTAAACTTATTCAACAAAAAACCAGAGCGTGGAATTACTTACTTAATAAGACGTGGATTTTTGGAGAATAGTCCACAAGGCGTAGCCAGATTCTTGATCAGTAGAAAAGGACTCTCCAAACAAATGATCGGGGAATATCTAGGCAATCTTCAAAATACCTTTAATATGGCAGTCTTGGAGTAAGTTTTTATTATTTTAATTAATTACTAATCACTTTTTATGTTCCTGTTATTGTACTCTTTACTTATAAAACTTTAGACTTTTATTTCTATAAAAGATTACAAGATTTTTCATTTCCATCTTGTAAATTTAGAGGAAAAATTTTCCCGAGTTTAAAAGTCACTTTTATAACTTTTGTTATTCGCGTAATAAGAAAACTTTAGTTTTCATTTAATGTTTTTTTTTCCTTACTCACAACAATATTAATCGTATAATTTTCAAGAACAGTTGTCCACAAAGTATTAAATTTTGTTCTGTATTGAAAAAAAAAAAAATCAACAGTTATTAATAAATGTAATATTTAAATTTTACAACACACTTGAATTTGATTAACATTTAACGAATGACCTATGCTAATTAATTATTAATATTTTAATTAAAAAAATTCTAATTGGTTTTTAATTAAATACACTTTTAATACCGCAACGTAAATGAATAAACAACAGTTAGAGTATGAACAATGAAATTAAAACTAAAATAATGGTGTAATTTTTTTCTTTTTTAGGTGTTTTGCCCACGAATTAGACCTGGCTGGAATGCAAGTGGACGTAGCTCTGAGAAAATTCCAGGCATACTTCCGTATGCCGGGTGAGGCCCAAAAAATAGAAAGATTGATGGAAGTATTTAGTACTCGGTACTGCCAGTGTAATCCAGATGTTATATCCCGATTGAGATCCCCGGATACTGTTTTTGTACTGGCATTCGCAATAATAATGCTGAACACTGATTTGCACACACCAAATTTGAAACCCGAGCGTAGAATGAGGTTGGACGACTTTGTTAAAAACCTGCGTGGTATCGATGACTGCGGGGATATTGATAAAGATATTTTAGTCGGGATCTACGACCGCGTCAAAGCTAATGAATTCAAACCGGGATCAGATCACGTAACTCAAGTAATGAAGGTTCAAGCAACCATTGTCGGAAAGAAACCCAATATGGCATTACCGCACCGCAGACTTGTTTGCTACTGCAGACTGTATGAGATTCCTGATATACATAAGAAAGAACGACCAGGAGTTCATCAGAGAGAAGTTTTTCTTTTCAATGATCTTCTCGTTGTTACTAAAATTCTCAGTAAAAAGAAAAGCAGCGTTACCTATACTTTTAGACAAAGTTTTCCCCTTTGTGGGATGGTCGTTACACTTTTTGAAGTTCCACGTGAGTTTTATTATTATTATTCCTACTTTCATTATGAATTTACTGTTTATTAAATGCGATATTCGGGGTTATTACTCTAATCCGTTAATAAAAATTTACTGTTTTTGTCGGATTTTTACTGCGCAAAAAAGTTTCTTGTTAGAAATTTTAATACTATCAAAACTGAGTTTTTTGTACTAATGTCTACTTATATCGTAATATTTTATTTATATCATCTCATGAAATTTAACTTAAGGAGATCCTTTCGCCATCAATGTTAAATGAAAAATATTAGATTATGCATAAAATTAATTTTTATCTAATAGTTAAAGTCCTTATTTATCTACTAGTGAAGTTTAATTTATTGAAAATTTGAAAAAAAATGTTAGTATTTTTTCTAAGTCTTACGAGAAAGTCAGACCTTAACAACTTTTTGGAATTATGGTATTAACTACCGATTAGACGGGGTAAAAAAAAACTGAAAATGTTTTCGAAATACTCAGGTTTGATTTTTTGCAATAAAATATATAGGTTGCCGTGAAATTTATGGAGAAATTAAAATTATAAAATCACAGAAAATTTTTAAGTAACTTTAACGCACTTATGTTTTTTATTCATATTTATTAGTTAACTTATTGTTAACAAATTTTCATATTTCATAATTAAAAAATAAAACAATAATTAAAAAATACTAGTATTCTTGCCATGAGACATTAGAATGTTATGGTTTTATGATTAAACGTTTTTAATTAATTTATTTATTTACTCACATACTATTTATTTTTTAATTTTAGGAATTTCTATGGGTTTTTTATTTTAATTTATCGAATATTGACTACTGCAATTTTTGTGACTCAACTGGAGCGAAAGGACTTCCTTAAACTAAATAATAATTTTAAAAACACGATTCAATTACTAACTAAATTTAAAAATAGAAAATAAGGATAGATTTAAAATTTGAAATATATTAAAAAGCAACTTACGATTTTTTTTACAACAAAATAAATTTTTTTGCTAATGATTTTATTTTGATTTTAAATTTATTGATAATAACTTTTCATTTTTTAATTTGATTTGCTACTAAAGCGTGTTTTTTAGTTTTTTTATACTATTATTTATTTTCAATTTGTGTAGTATAACTAAACATCAAAAGCATAAGGCCATAAATTTCTACTTGATTAATAAAAAAACAATATTGACGTTTCATAGATGGTGTATGTTTAACTTGTAAATTTAGTTTTTTTTATCGTGATAATTCTAGTCAGGATACTAGGATAAATTTATTGATTAATTTCAATTGGTTCTTGATATATTTGAAAATTTTTGATTAATTGAACGTCTCAAAAATCAGATTTTTTAATTAAAAAAAAATTTTTTTAAATATTAATTAATTAAGTTTTAATTTACAGATTATCCATACGGTATAAGATTGTCGCAGCGTGTCGATGGTAAAGTACTAGTCACTTTCAACGCAAGAAACGAACACGACCGATGTAAGTTCGCGGAGGACCTTCGAGAATCAATCAGTGAAATGGATGAAATGGAGACACTGAGAATAGAAACAGAATTAGAACGGCAAAAAAGCAGTCGTGGAGCCCGCGGAAGCTCGGAAAACCGTGACTCTGGAGTTGCTGACGTAGAAGTTTGTTCTTATCCTGGTCAGTGTTCCGAGAGACAAGAAGCTGCGGATTTAGACCCGCAATTGAAAAGATCTGCGCTCAGCAATTCTTTACTTGACATTCATGAGCAATGTAAGTCTCATAGTTTATTTTTGAATTTTTTTTTTATTAAATTGAATACAAAATATTAAATTAATTTGATTGTTTAGTTGCCGGTGAGAAACCTCAAAGACGAGGTAGTGTCGGCTCGCTAGACAGTGGCATGTCAATATCGTTCCAATCAACTTCAGCGAGTTCAATGAGCCAAGGTGTCAAACATCCAGGACAAATTCACCCGGTGCATCCGGGAGCTACAATACCTGGTGGCGGTAAAGGACTCTCGCAACAGCCGTCTTTTTTAGGCGGATTGTTCCATAAACGCGAGCGTAAATTGTCACAGTGCGATGATAACGGGCCTTACAGCCGTACTACTGAAGTTTAATTCTGTCAATTATATAAATATAAACATTTATAAATACAAATATAAGGTGATGAAAAAAGTTTTTCATCTTGAAAGTTACGGATTAAAATTTTCACCAGATGACATCTCGACAATTCTATCATATCAAAAGTCCAAGACACTTTTTTTCAATAACATGTAAAAAAAAATTGTTCTTATTTCTTTCGGATAAAATTATTAAATTAATTTTTTTTATATTTCACTTTTGTCAAATTTTTTTCCGTAATTTCAACTGCTAAAAAGAAAAGTTCTTTTAACTTTGATAAATAAATTGATTTCATTCTTATTATTTATTGTAAATTTGACAGTTGATTAAACGTAATTTTTAAGATGATAAACTTGAAAAAAAAAAAAAATTACTCCAGTATATAAATAAAACTATCAAATCATCATCATATCTCGAACTAATGAATTGATTATAAATTGATGAATTATTGATCAAATTTAACAACCAACTAATTTAAAGTCTAGCTATTGATTTTAACCGTGAGCTAAAGTAAATTTCCCAGTCCGTCGATTAAATTTAATCGACCATGGACCGTTTAAATATCAATTAACATCTACGGGCTCCTGAGAACTTTGATTGAATCACGACAAGTTATTTATTATTATCATCATTATCATTATTATGATTATTATTATTATTAATATTGGATTACTTTGCATGAGAGTAAAAATTTAATTGGGCAGGATCCAATTAAATTTTTTTTCGTTTTGTATTTAAAAAAAATGTTTAGCATGTGAATATTGGCCTAAGTAATTGGCTTTCATACGTACATTTAATGATTAATCGTGTAGATAATTTATATAAATATATAATATATGCTTATTAATGAAATTAATTTAAAATTAGCAAATGGGATTCGTTTAATAATTAATGAGCATTTTATATGATTAAATTATGTATTTTGTAAATAATTTGGCAATAATATATTGTCTTACTAAACAAAGATATAATTGTAACAATTAAGTAATAATGTTTATTATTATTATTTTTATCATTATTTCTAATGATTAGTGATTGATAAATAATTATAATAATGTAAATACAGTAGCAATACATCACGACATCATTGGGTACTGGGCCAAAATATTTTTCAGTCATTAGAATTTTTTTTTTTAAATCATTGTTAATGCATGACAATACTTATTTTTATTTAATTATATTTGTCTTGGATTATTTGACACTTTGTAATTAAAAGTAATCAATTTTATTTAAGCATATAAAAATACAAAGTTAAAAAACATTTATTTAGTTTGTGTGAAATGTAATGTAGAAAAAAATTTTGAGTTTTATTTTATTTTTATTGTATTCAAATTGTTAGTCTGGTAATGATTAGTTGTTATTATTATTATTATTAATTATTCATTGCTCTGTAAATGATATAATCTTTTTAAATAATAGAACAGAAGCTGTTATTTTATTTATGGAGGTAATGAATAACGATTGAAATTTATTTATTTATTGAACTTTTAATAAGGTTATTATGAGGTGACTGGGTAATTTATAAAATTAACTTGTTAAAGCACCATTGGCTCAAGATACTATCGTGTCTTTGAATGTAATTAATAAATACATAAATTTCAATCGTACGTCCGTGAACTCTAGTCCATGTCAATACAGTTTAGAACTTGTTAGTTTTTATATTTATCCATTAGATTTCGTTTATTTTATTTTATTTTTTAGTTTATTTAACAATTTAATCTAATTACATTGACATCTGCTGAATTGTATTCCCTGAGTGTAATATAATGTTTATTAAAACTAATAAATTATCATAAATTTAATATTTTATTTTATTAGATTATAAATTTGTAACTTGCATCAAATTATTTGAAAATTTATAAAAAAATTTACAATTTAATTTTTATATAAAAAAACATTAGTTGAATTTGTGAAATAATTAAACGTTTGATATAAAAAATATTAATAATTTTAAATAAATTGATGCAATTTTTTTTGAATTTGTAATTAAAATTTTTGAATAAAAAAAATGTCATTCATTAAAATAAAAATTTTTAAACCACTAAAGTTCATTGTAATAATTTATAAAAATTCATACTCATGTTGCATAAACATTTGATATATAAATAATTAATAATAAGTATCATGGAGTTCAAGTTTGAGCTGTCGTTGTTGAGTTGTAATTATCTAAAGCAATTAAAAGCAGTTAAAAATTAATATTTTATTCATATCAACTGAATCATGAAATAATTATTTCAAATAGAAACAAATTAATGAAATTGATAATAATAATATACGCAAAAATAGATAATTGACAAATAACTGTAATCGATTAACTGCAATATTTATTCACGACAGTGGATGACAATATAAAAATAAAATATGCGAAAAGATTATTTCAAGCTTTAGGTTTTATTAAGATGAATTTTAAAATTGTCAGGAAATAATATAAAATCATTGCTGATATGAGATACTGTATAGTATGTACATAATATCGAAATTAATGTGAAAATTTAACGATTTTAATTGCCGATTTATTGGTAATTTGGTTTCATATGAATGATATGTGTATGATACACATGAATTTGTAATCGAGTTATTATTCGTTCCAGCTACTAATAATTTATCAATAAAAGACTAAATTAATGAAAAATAATTTGTAGTCAGAATTTATAAAATACTATGTATCTGAATACACAATGTACGGATTAAAGACTTATAAGATATATTATAAAAATAAAATAAAACAGCGAATTGTCAAACAAATAATCTTTGAATTTATCTCTTCTCCCAGGCACCTACTTAAAATTTTTAACTTAGAGTAAAGTTATGTAAGCTTATGAATTTAGAATTGAAAATATATACGAAAAAAGAAAAATTGTATTTTATACTGTATCGTGGCGTTTTGAGAAAAAAAAAAAAAAAAAAAATTGAAGCTTCAGATTATAATTTTTTATAACTTCTGTATTTAATTTTTTTTTAATTTAGCAAAATCAACATTTGAAATTGAAGTTATAAAACTGTAATTTTTCCAGTTTTAATTTCGAAGAAACACTTATTACTATGTAAATTGTAATTTTCTTGTTTTTATTTTTTCTGTACAACACCTAAATGGAATTATTAATAATAATTTTTTAACAATTTAAATAAATATACAAATTTTAATTTTATGCTCAAAATTGCAATACTTTCGGTACTAGGCAAGGTAAGTCAATTAAGGGGGAACACCACTGTGATGATCGAAAAAAAGAGGTGATTTTCGGGAATTTTTTTGACAGGGAAAATAAAGGAATTTGGGGATCGAATTTTTTTTATTTTATTAAGGATACATTAAAGATTATTACCCTAAATTTTTATTAAAAAAAAATTTAATTATTACAAAGTTATTGACAATCTCGTAGAGCACTAGAAAAAATTTTCCCTTCCATGGTCGGTTCGATAACTCAAAAACGGATCATCTGAAAATAAGAACCTAAATTGCTTTTTAATTAGTAAGAATGTAGTTATCGTCGTACAAACTGAATTTTGAAAAGTTTCATTTTTAAAAAAATGGCGACTGATTGAAATTTTTTCACTATTCTTACTGTTTTTTTTTTGTTTTAACCCGGCTAAAAAAATCTTTAAAATCAAAATTTTTTAAATTCCGTACGTGCGACGATAACCACATCCTTACTGATTAAAAAGAATTTTGGATTTTTATTTTCAGATGATCCGTTTTCGAGTTATCGAACCGACCATGAAGGAGAAATTTTTTTCTAGTGCTCTACGAGATTGTTAATAACTTTGTAGTAATTGAATATTTTTTAATAAAAATTTAAGATAATAATCTTTAATGTACCCTTAATAAAATAAAAAAAATCCGATTCCTAAATTCCTTTATTTTTCCTGTCAAAAAAATTCCCGAAAATCACCTCTTTTTTCAATCGTCACAGTGGTGTTCCCCCTTAAATAAATTCGAATTAACGTGGCCAGTACGATTGGAATTTCATAGTTTAGAAATTTAGAATCCACACGCCTAATCAATAAGTACTTTCATACGACAAAAGAATTAAATTTATTAATTTAAGTTAAATACTATTAACGTGACAACCCGTCATTCATGACATTACAAATATTTATTAATTCATTGCAAAAAGAAGAAATGCTTATAAAAATAACACTTATTTTTTAAATTTTCAATTCCATGAAGAAATGCATTATCAAAAATCTATTGTCTATTTTGGGGATTATTTACAATGGTCTAAAACAAACAAGCAAATATTATAATGATCTAGACTCTAAATAAGGATCCGAATTTTCTGAGAACAAAAAAACTTAATCTTCTTATTGTCAAAATATTTGTTTTGGGATTTCTTTCCCTTTATAAGGAATAATTTTAGAAACAAATGTAGGGATAATATTAAGGCTGGAAAACTTCGACATTACATTGGAAGACTTTACTCAGTCCCAAGTTTTCAGTGCTGCAGTGCGTGAGTTGGTCTACTTGGAGAAGCACGCTTCCTTTTCTTTTAACACTCCGTAAATTTTACTATTTTATAAATTCGAGTTTTAGTTTTTTGTGACTTTCAAATCCAAAAATATTCAACAAAAATGGATGCACCATATGAAGATCCTATAATAACGTGTCCGATTGACGAAGTTCATCGAATTGCTAAGTCGAAGTTGCAGAAACATCTAGTAAAGTGTTTGAAGGCTAATGGCCTAGGGGATAAAATGGTCTGTCCATTCAACCCACTGCATATAATTTATATTGTCGAGAAAGAGGTAATCTATCAGTATTTAGTTAAAAATTTAGTGTATAGCCATTTGATTCTGTTCAGTTGACGTCTTAGTGACAATCTTTCATTTTTTTATCCCGTCAATTAGATACTGTATTTTTTTTCATTTTTTTCATACAAGCGTTTGATTTGAGCTTATTCATTGGCAAATTTTATCGAGTATTAGTACTGTGTTTATCTTTTTAACGTTTTTAATGAAAATCTTAATTCTTCAGAGCGCGATGAAAAATTTCGGTCAAATTTTTTTATTTTTATGTAAAAAATGGAGGTAGATTCAAGAATCTGCAATGTCCCAAGACTCTTGAGAATGTAGGCATTGTTGATAGGAAATTAGTTTGCTAAAAATTTTCAAAAATTTTATTTCGTACCTGAAGAAATCAAAATTTTTCTTACAATTACTTACAACTGTTGAAAAAAAGTTTATTCGATTTGGAAAAAAACAATTTGCGAATTTTTATCCAAGATTGTTTTTTTTTTAATCTAGAAAACTTTTTTTCAACAAGAAAGTTAATGTGAGAAAAATTTTTATTTCTTCAAGGTAAGAAATAAAATTGTTTAAAATATTCATCAAATTTATTTTATATTACAACATTGCTGATTTTTTTCAAAAGAAATTTGTTTTCAGTATTCGGCAATTTTCAACAGAAATTTCTTATCATGTATTAAAATAATTTTGATAGCTATGAATTCAAATAATTACCCTGTAGGACTAAATTGAAGTTCTATTATTTATTGTAACAGAAACACTTGGCGGAGTGTGAGAGCTATGCGAAACTTTTTGTTTCGAGTACTGAGTTAGCGGAAAAACCCAACTACTCTGGAGTAGTTCCTTATGAAGAAGCTTTAGATCAAGTAACGAGGGCTCTCGCAGCTTTTGGTGAAGCTGACCAAGAAGAAAAAGTATGTTTAACAAGTGATAATTTACAATTATCTAATTTACACAGTAAAAAATTTTTTCGTCATTATGTAGAGTGTAATATTCTACACACAAATTTCAACACTCAACACAATGACGAAAAATTTTTTACTGTTTAGAATTGAATTATTGCACAACTAGTTCCACCAATAAATTTCATTTGATATTTTTTTCAGTGCTTCATCGATGGCCCGGCGTACATTCCTGAAGAAGCTAAAATTCATGAACCATTGTTCCGGTCATTGATTGGTGAAGCCAAATCCGTGAGAAAGAACTTCCGTAGAAAAGAAGTTATCAGACATGCTACTCTAGAAACTAGACAAACGGTAAAATTACTATATTGTTATAATGCATTTAAATTGAAATTACATAGTAAAGTTTGTATTTTACTTTTTTCTATTAACCGTTAATTGCTTATTCAAGCTTACCGTTTTTATTAATAAACGAGAAGACCCGTCGACCTTTGTATCATCTACATAATTTGTAAAAAGTATGGTCAAAACTCAATACAAAATTTTTATTTGCATTGAATGCAACACAGTAATACACTTTATCAATTTAAAGCTTTCTGATGTACTATATTTTTTGTATTTTTTTCCGGTTCGTAAATATATAAAGATGATGGTTTTCCGAATCGCGAACACGCGACGTATAATTGGCCCTGCGCGAAATAGGGAAACTCCAAGTTTATTACGCAAATTTTTAATGACTGGCCTTGCGATTTATTTATGGTTGTCAGTGCGGTTTAAACTTGAGGTAGCTCGTCGCCCATTTGATTGACTTCGACAACTTAACTCAGGTCGTCTTTTCCTTGGCATTTCAAAACAATGCACGGAAAAAAGTAAACTGTGAAATTCACTCGGATTCCGGTTAATTTTTATAGTTTCAAACAGTAAAACGGACAATGGGGTGGCAAAAATATAAATATTACAGAACTTAATGTAGAAGTTGTAAAAGCCACAATTTACAATTCAATGTCGAAAATAAGTGATTAGTAGCTATCACTATAGTAAATAACGACTCTCTCATCTTAAAAAATGACAGTTTCAAACAGTAAAAATTGCCGTTTCAATATATAATCCATACTATAAGAAGAAGGGGAACTCAGATGAGGAAAATGGGGTCTCACTCTGGGAGAATTTAATATTTGAAACACTAAAAATTCTACTATTAAAATATATATCTTACCAGTCCAAACAAGTCAATAATTATAATTTCATTTTTATCTCATCTTAAGCTCTTTCACCAGTCCAAACAAGTCAATAATTATAATTTCTTTTTAGCGTTGCATTTAAAATTTACCATTTTACTTTGTAAGTATTGACCTTGCTTGTATTAGAAATTTAGTAACTGTATTTTATACTTTTTACATATCATGCGATCATGTTTTAGGTATGAAATGATAAATATTAAAGTCAAAATTCTTAATTATTATACTTTAACATTTTCGACATTCACATAGCGAATATTACTGTTTGAAATATTAATTTCTTCCATGTAAAGAATAAATTGTAGCATTTAAATGACAAATATTTCATAGTGATTATTAAAATCACGATTTTACTGTTTGAAATGATAATTTTTAGCAGTTGATCATTACTTATTATAAATCGACTATTATTTATTACAGTTTACTTTTTTCCGTGTAACAATAAAAAAAGTTTTCGTGCCCTGACAAACTGATGATAGATTTTATTAATATCATTTTGTCGTAAGAGATAGTAATAATATCTACACAGTAAAAAATTTTGCGTCATTGCGTCAAAAAACTTAATGTTAAAAATTTTTGTGTTAAATATTTAACACTTTCATGTGTAAATTCAACATTTTTTCTGTTAAATCAACACAAAACAGTGTTAAATATTTAATATAAAAATTTTTAACACAAAATTTTTTGACGCAATGACGCAAAATTTTTTACTGTGTACTATCGTAAAGTATCGTTTTATAGCCTATTTCGACAGTTTTATTATCATCAAAGATTATATTATTTAATTATATAAAAACTTGAGTCATAATAAATGTATAACGTTCGTTACATAATTATATAGATTATTCAAAATATTACACTAATAAAAAATTAATCTGATCAAGAGAAAAAATTTTGAATCAATGATATAATTTTGAAGAATTTCATTGACTTTTATCAAAAGTATACAATATAATCTCAAAAAATCGTTTGAAATTATATCCAATAAATTATCTCCTATTAAATTGTAGGATGAAATGCAAGATGGCAATCGTCGATCAAACAACGCTCAACCCGAGAATACGCATCGATCAACCGCACTTGAAAATAAAGATAAGAAAGACGATACTCATGAAGATGGAAGCATTAATCGAGAGTTGTCTGCAGATATATTCACTGAACGCGAAATTTTCGAAGAATTTAATGAATATGGGAACATAAGTGGAACTGAAGATGATGACAGTAGTGCAATCGCATCCCCGGTAAGAAGTAATAAATCTGCTGACTTGGATCCTTCTATTAAATCCAAAAAAAAGCTTGTTAAAGGCACTAAAACTGAGACGGATAATTTGTTAGAAAAAGCAGATTATGATAACTTTGTCTCTGGACTACTTAAAAAATATAAAGTAGGTGATGTTTAATCAATTTTACATAATAGTCAATCATCAACTGACAAGCAGTTTTTAAATAATTTATATTGTTTTATTCGTTTAAATAGAAGGGTAAATAATTCATATATTGATATGTTTTATACCCTAAAGATACTTAAAAATATTTTTTAATTCCCAATTATTGTATTATAACCTAATTTAACATTTCGCAATTTTTTTATTGTGATTTTAATAATGTCTTAAGCAACATATATTAAAATTGTATTTTTTGACTAGATATTAAAAAAAATTAAATGTTTGTCTAAGTAATATTGACTTGAAATAAATGAACGATCTTTTACAAAATACGTTGTTTTTTAATTTCTACCGAACAGATTAACAGTTGACAGATCATTTATTCGTGCGTGAAAATGATCCTTTTATAGTCAAGTGTGTTACAAGCTAAATCTAGTATTTCAATAAAAATTTATCGTCTAGGAAGCTTTATTTAAATCTCTCAATATTTTGAGAGGATAAATCTTTTTACTATTTTGTAAGCAAATATTTTTATATTTATAACTATTATAAAAATAGTTCCTATAATTTTTTTCCATGTATAACATTATTATATTATTATTCATTTAATAGCTTGATAAAATGGAAAGATTTTTAATTATTGATGGTTCGAATGGCGACGTTATTGTAGATTTGTTGAAAAATCTCTTATAGATAATAATTTAATACCTAGCTTAAAATTCTTTATCAGGTAATTTATATGAAACATTGTATGATGTCAATATGATTTTCTGATTGGTCTGAGAATAATTTTGGATAGTTTCTTGATGTGTTGCTAATAGGGGTGTGCAAATATTCGAATTTACGAATTATTGATTTATAATTAACTTGATCTTGGTATTGATCCACAGAATGAGCTCACAAAATTTCATGACGATCGGTTGAGAACTGTGATCGCAATCCTGCTGACATTATATCACACATATATTTATATACATACATACATACATAAGTACATGTATAAACTTTTGAGCGAATGCTATTTTCCGACATTACTCGATGAAACGAAACATATAATGACAAAATTTTCTGAAAATTACGATATACACAGAAAGAAAAATTTCTTGACTGGAGAACAAAATTCTTAGCTCAAGAAAATTTTCAAGTGCCTGAAGGAAGACCGAAGTTGTGTTGGCTGAAGTAAAAATTTTTCTTGAAATTCTATTCTTGATGGAAGTAATTTTTTCTTAATTCAAATTATCATAAATACTTGATACAATAAATTTTTATATTTGATCAAGATTTTTAGATACTTCAGGGAAGCAGCGCCACCTACTTCAGCTGAGAAAAAAATTTTCTCACTTTGAGAAAATTTTTCTCTTGAATATTTGATAGCCATTTTATGTTATTTTAGCGTGCAATTATAAATATTGAATGAAAAAAAATGATTTAATATTATTTGATCTTCCCATTAGACATGTTAACCAATAAAAATATTAATGAAAATTTGCTATCAAGATATTTAATTTTTTGGAGCAAGAAAGAAATTTTCTCAAGGCAAGAAAATATACTTCTACCAAGAACAAAATTTTTTGGAGCAAGAGGCTGAATTTTCTTAAAACAAGATTTTCTTGACTTAAATAAATTTTCTTGGATCAAGATACGTATTTCTTAAATCAAGAGAATTAATTTCGTTGGAATAAGTGAAAAAAATTAGGAAGAAAAACATTTTCTTGGCTCAAGTGAACCTTTTTTTCTGTGTAAGACCGGCTACAACAGATAGATTTCTAAAGAAATCTACCTAAAAATAACTAGTCACGGAATTAGACGCTAAAGACATAAGTCCCATTAGTTCTTTGCTTTGAAAAGAATGTAGAAAAAGAAGCTCTGGGCTCTAATCTATTTCAAAAGATTACTAATCTTGGTGTGGTGCAGACCACTTGCTGTAGCTACTTTTTTTTTTTTTTTTTATGAACATACGTATTACGTTTAATTGAATTAATAACTAATTGAATAAACATTTCTAGATATTGAATAATAAATTAGAATATCTATAAAAAGTGATTATTTTAAATGATAAATAATAGTGATCATCATCAGAGTCATCACCAATAAAAGGTGAATAGAAGTAGTTATTTTGAATCCATATCAATTTTAATAAAATTTTAACCATTACAAACAACATCTTAAAAGAATATCCAAAATGCGCAAGTAAGAGAACTTTCTGCTGTATTGAAATGATTGTAATTTTCGCTAATACCGGTTGTCTTGGAAAGTTTCAATATCTACTGCTAGTTACTGCACTGCAGTATACCGGCGATAAGTATTAAGGGTTAACAAAGTACAAATTTATATAATCTGACGTTAGTAAATTAGAAAAATACTTTATTCGACGACGTATTTTCATTTTATGTCCAGAGTAATTATAATACCATCCTAATGTAATCACAAGGTAACCACATAGTAAGTACGCTGTTAGCAGCTAGACAGGGACTTTAAATTGTCAAAGCAAGTACGAATGACATTTACCGGGATACGTGAGAAGAGCCTTTGTTCTGCTTCATCTATTTTACAATTATATCAACACCGAATTATACATACATTTGATAATTATTATTCAATATATTCTAAAACACTGACCTGCACGAATTCCCTTTGAAGTCACAATTTTGCTGCGTGTTTCCTATTCCATCGATTAATGAACATAAGTATGCGAATGTCTCAACTTTCGTTATTTCGTTCCTCAATATCATTATTAGTTAACTCATACTATATCAATTAAGTTAAGGAATAATTACTGATAACATAAAATTGAACAATTATTTGTGTATTTACTAACAAATCTTTAGTTATACAATTTTCTGTCATTCAACAGAATGTTGTTTCCTTTAAACAAAATATTACTAGTGTTTAAATTATATTTAATGATATACCATATAATTTTATAGAAATTAACAGATACAAAAAAAAATATCTGAAAATTGATTGACCCTGCAGATCATCCCTGAAATTTCCCGCTATATTTGAGCTCAAAATTTTTTAGTACAGTTTTGAGCTCTTGAAGGTCAATAATATAATTTTTATAGATTTCGAGCTCGAAAATCTACAAGTTTGTTCGAAAAATACCATTTTGTAAATTTTGAATTGCAATATCCCCTGAATGAATTAATCGATTTTAATGTAGTTTGCGACATTCAATACATTTTTGAGTTCAAAAATATAATATCTATAAAAAACAATCTGACGCAAAATTGAATTTTTGAGGTATCTAAAAATCTATCATACCGCGCTTCTTCAAATGCCCCTAAAATCTGACAGCACTAGAACTTTTCAAAACACCGTAAGCTGCATTTTGATCCGTCAAAGTGTTCAAAAGTTCAACACACCTCGTACACAGAAAAAAAAAATTTACTTAAATCAAGAAAAATTTCTTAGTTTAAGAATTTTTCTACTCAAATCAAGAAGATGGAATTCTTCAAAATGACTTACTTGATTTAAGTAAATTTTTTTTTCTGTGTAGGAATAGCCAAAACTACTTTAGAGAACCCCAAAACGTAGAGATTCAAAGAGAACTCGATTTTCGAAACTTGGTTTGAAACGAGTAACTTTTAATTTTTTAAAATCCTTGGTTTTATAGCGGGAAGTAAAAAAAAATAAAACGTAATTATTATAACTCTTGCAGAGGATATTGTAGAAAGCCTAAAGTATTTTAATATAAGTATAATTTGATAAAATCAAGATAAAGTACTTGAGAATACTTTAAACTTGTTTCAATAAAATTCAAAGGATTGAATCACTCACAGATATTTGATAGCAAAGAGCTTCTTGATATCCATCGGAGTAATTCAATTCACAACACGAAAGTACAAAGCAAAGCGACTTTTCAATCAGGATTGCCGCTTCAACAGAATCACATTTAGTAAGCCTTTGTCCTTCCATTATGTAGGTACTCTTTTCCTCTACTCAGCGCTATATCTTGTAGTTTTTGTGTTTTCCAAATTCATATAAAGAAAGAAAAAAAAAGACTTATCGAATCCCAGACAATCATTATCTTGCTCTAAGGTTGGCTTAGAACTTTATTGATATATATTAGAACAACATATTTTATATTGTAATTATTTTTCAAAATTTTAGTTGAGATTCTCGCTCAATGTTCAAGAAATTGTATGTCAACCTTTAAATCTTTAACGCTTATTTTAAAAGTTATATGGACTTATTTTCTCGAGTAAAAAAGAATTTTGGAAAATTGAATCTTACAAAAATTTTTAGCTTTAAAAAGTTCAAAAATTGTAATTTCAACTTGCTGTACAAACTGAAGGTGATGCATAAATATGTGGATATGGCTTTTTATACAATTTTTTTCACATGTTGCGTATCAAAAAAAAAATTTAATAAAATTAATTTTTTACATAACTACAAAAAACAATATCTGCACAAAACTTCAGCAATTTCAATCTGCAGATTTAAAATTTGTTGGATACCTAATACATTTTCATGCTAATTTATATTTTTTAATAATTAATGCTTTATTTTCACCAAATATAATTAAAAAAAAAAAAATTTCAATCTTATAAAAAGAACTAACACTTTTTTTATTGGTACAACTTGATAATCTCTCTAACATTGACTCGTAATCTTGATTAAATGATTGCATCACTAAAGAAAAAGTTCCCTACATTAATTTACTAATTAAAGGAAAGATTTAAAATAAATGTATCGTGAATCTTCAACAAAATTATTTCTTGTTCCTTAAAATCACTTTATTTAATCTCAAAATTTTATATTGGCATTAGTTTAATACTAAAATATAATATATTAATATATTTATTATTTTTTGATCATAATAAAGCTTATAGAATTTCAATAAATACAGTCAGCAGAAATGTTTTCCGTACACATATCTGTATATATTATTATAATAATGATTTTAATTAAATTAATTAACGTTAACCTGATACTTTATCGACAACAGCTTGAGTTAAAACACGCGTTGCAATATTTTTGGCAAAATTCGTCAATTGATCAGTGAAACTAGGCTTTTTTGGTTTTTGAGGTTGCTGAGGATACTGTCCTTGATATGGATTTTGAGGATACTGGCCTGGATATGGATTTTGGGGATATTGGCCTTGATAGGGATTTTGAGGATACCCAGATTGTGGATAATTACTCTGAGGATAACCACCTTGAGGGTAGTAACTTCCGGCGGCAGGATACTGAGCAGATTGACCAGTACTAGGATAACCAGCGTTAACAGTACCCATGTTTTGTTTTCTGGTGGCATCTGCTGGATAACCAGAACCTGAAGATGGATAATTTGGATAACTAGAACCTGAAGATGGATAGCTTGGATAACTAGAACCTGATGATGGATAGCTTGGGTAATTGGAACCTGACGACGGATAACTGGGAGCTGATGATGGGTAACTTGGGTAACTAGCACCTCCTGATGGTTTAGGTGGATAACTAGCACCTCCTGACGGATTAGACGGATAACCGGAACCCACTGGCGCAGAAGGGACTGGTGAGTTGTTAGAATGTCCAGGTTCAGGTGCACTAGCAGAATTTTGAGGGTAAAGAACGTCCTTACTCTCCTCGTGAGCTGTAAATATATTTTCAAATCTTGTTATATTTTGTTCTTGATAAAATAATGGTAAATAATTTTTGTACCATGCGAGAACATGCTGAGTCCAACGTCGATTTATGTTCACCCTTTTTTGTTATGCCGATGTGAGCGATGGAAAGTAATGACTTAGACCCATATTCATGAACGTTATAATTTCTACCCATCTAACTAAAGTTTATTATGTACAGTATTAAATTCCAAAGGCTTTTATCCTTATTTACCTTAAAGAAAATGAATAGATGATTAAGTATAATTAAGTGGATGAGAAAGCTACATGCAAGTTCTTATGGAAAGTATAATACAATAGAAATTGGAAAAAATTTTTTGGAGATTAAGAAAATTAATTGTAAACACAATTTTTTTTTAGGTATTAAGTAGAATTTGTATATATTTTGATTATTTGATTCATAAAGTACATATTAAGTAGTTAAAATATTAACATTATATTTATTTATACATTCGCTCCGAGCTAAACTTACACTCACATTTTCTGTATATATCTGTAGTCGGTCATGAATAATTTCTTTTTGGGAGTCACGTTTTATCGAAAATTATATGCAGCATATTGGAACTGAAGTTCGCAAAAATTGTCACCTTTTTTTTCCTAGATAATTCGCCTTGGAACGAACACTACAGCTTAGTCTATTAAGTATGGCTTTTTCAGTATATAAATTTATTATTTTTAGTAGTTAATTCTTTGATTGAATAACTTTAGCTTTTATTTAAAGTAAAAAAAAACTATTCTTTCTTATTAAGTAAAATCATTTTCACAAACATATTTAAGTAGATAAAGAACACGATCGATCTTTATATCTATTAGTTAAATTAAATAAAAAAAAACGGAGATTTATTTCCACCATCAAAATTTTTTCTCAAACAAGATTAACCGGTTAAAGCATAAATGCAATGACCCGAAGATTTGCACCCATTCTTGTAAAAAAACGGTTTTACCCGGAAGTTAAAAAGATTAAAGGTCGGGAGTAGATTATTTGCGCAATTTGCCCACGGGGTTTACCAATACATTACTCAGCTTAATTATTTTTTCCTCTTTTAGATCGATGTGCAAATACTTTTTTTTTTTTAATGAATTTAAAATCTCGTTATTGATATTTCGATGGATATTTAAATTTTTTACTTTTTTTATTTAAATACCAATAGTATGAATCTGTTATTCTTTTATGTAAAATGGTATTTCTATCAAAAACTAATTAATGTTAACTTGAAATGCGGTCAAAGGTAGAGTAAACTTTCTAGGTAGAACGCGAAAACGTCCAAACTCGGTTTCCGTTTGAGTCAGTCGCAATGTGAGTGTTGTGATTGTTCTTGCCCCCATTGTAAGTACTTGGTCTTTGTCCTCGACGTCCTGATCCAGCACCTCTGTTGGTACTGTCGTAATCACGATTCCATACAGAGTCAGGACTTCCTATAGAGTTACTTGAACGGCCATATCCACCATTTCCACTGTAGAAGGGTCTTGGTGGAGGAGTTGGTACTATAGGCTTAGGCACATTATACGGATAACGATTACCATATCCTCTGGAAGACGTTCTAGGTGGCGGTGTTGGCGGGATTGGCTGAGGCGCTACGTAAGGACGTCCACGATCACCATTTCCTCGTCCTCCGACTCCGGGTCTTCGAGGAGCTGTTGATATCGACTTATTTATAATATCTGTTGTTGTTAATGTTATAATTATAACTTTTAACTTACAAGTTATGAGTCCAATGCATTCACTTATTATACTTTCTTTTTAGAATCCGAAATAAAAGCTTTTAATCCCTTGATTGTTTGTTTTTATCATAGAATATTTTTTGTAATCATACATGAAGCGTTGTCTGGGTTAATGAGAGGATTCACGTTTGAATACAAGCTTTAAATTCGATGGATGAACTTAATATTATTATTATTATTATATTCGAAAGCATCATTCATATAAAAAAATAAAAACAAGCGCAAGTTTGTAAAAAATTGTTATTTTGTTAAAAGCATTCATCCGGCTAAAATACTATTTTCCATGTGATAGATTTTATCACACTCGAGTGACATCAATTTGACCATAGATAACTCCTGGATAAGAATTACAGTAAGTCAAAGTTCAATTAAATCGATGATAAACAGCTATACCGGGAAATTATTACGAAAATAAGCAGTGACTTATAAATTATAAATAAAATGTTTACGTATTTATATTAATTACAGCAGTATTCATAGTAGGAAAAATATTTCATTAATACTATTTCATATCATTATATCAATATCATTAGAAGCAAAATATTTATTTTTAAATATATGTAGTGAATAAAAATCTGCTATACAACTACTAATTAAAAATATAAAAATATACATAATTGATAATTGTTAATGTTATTTTAATATCAATAAGTCTTGAGTATTCAAAATATTCAATTGTTTAAATTTACCTAAAATTCTGTTTCAATCAAACTTTTTTTTTTATTTACACAACTTTATGTTGTAAATCATTTAAAACAAAATTTTATCAGAAACGTTTATATCGTTTTATGAAATTGAAATTGTGCAATCGGAACGCAAAAAACTTACTTTTTCAATACTTTTTTTCAAGTCTCTTGAATTTGAGGTAACTCTTTGAAAGGAATGCGGTAAATTGAAAAAATTTCTAACGAGTTAGAAGATTATGAAGTTATCGATTACAGATGGGATTCCGGGTAAATATTTTTCAATTAAAATGCAGTTATTATAATTGGAGACTTATTATTTGTATTTCTATCTAATACTTTTTTTTTTTTTTTTTTTTTTTTTATAACACAAATTATGATAGAATGACGAAAAAAAATTCAATTTTTGAAGAGTTTGAAACTATTTGAAAATTTTGGCACAACATAGAAAAATTTTCTAATCGAGCTAATTTTTAATAAGGACTCTTAAAATTTGAAAAACTAATTTTTTTTCCATAAGAGACTTGAAAATAGCAATCGTTTTTTTCCTATTATAAAATCCTCCCTTTTTCTCTACTTAATCTAAAAACAAAATTATTAAATCAAAAGCCATGTCGTAGATAATTAAAAGTAACGATTGTTAAAATTTGTATTTACTTAGTGCTCAGCACTTTAATCAATTTGAGATGCTTATGACATTAAATGCACTGAAAACGACGCACATAGTTACACACCCAATGTTTAATACTATAATTTAATTAAGTAGAGTGCGTTGTTCTGATGTTTACATACTCGTAGAAAAAATCTAACAGAATATAAAATAACTGTAAAAAAGTATGTTATAAAAAATATCATAGCTCAGAGCAGCTACAACGTTGTCGAGAGCATCACGAAAGGTGTTTTGTAATTAATATGAGTGTCAAAGTAATTAATCCTAAAATTGAAGTGTGTGGTAGACATGATCCCGCTGCACCGCGTAAATATTTTCTGTCATTATAATTATGAGTGTTGTACTGATGACTCGGATATTGATTGTTTAATCCCGGCTGCTGATAATTCGGATACCCGTTGTTATTTTGCGGATAGTATCCTGGCTGAGGCATGCGGTTTTGGTTTGGGTATGGCGGATAACCAAGATTCGACCCAGGAGCTCCTGAATTTGGAGGAGAGTAATGTCCTCCATTGTTGGTCGATGGGTAAGGTGGATAACCAAGATCTGAGCTGCTTGGCCTTTGATTATATCCAGAGTCATGGTGCTCAGGCGGCGGTGCGTTTGCATTGTTAAACGGATGATCCTGATTATAATTGCTGTCAATTCGGTGTCCATTTGCCGAAGATCCGCCAGACTCGTATCCTAGAAAATTCATGCCAATGTCCATTTGATTGGATCAACACTCTCGAGATATTTTCATATATTTGCAAGAGCATCTAATGTTTCAATGTTTTTACTAAAGTAGAAGTCTACTGTCGATTTTACAAAAACCACACACCATTAACCATAAACAACAAAACGCAAATAAACAACATAAATTTTTAAAACTCTGTATTAAAATAATTTGTTTAACATGTAATGACTTCAACAGTACACGAAGAAAAAAATTGAGATTTCTTTGATTGTTGCAAAAAGAAAATTCTTATGTTGGAAAAGGAATTTTTACGCTGTCAATATAGAAAAATTGTGAAGATAGCTATAATAATTTATGGGAATTTCACTTTTATAAAAAAGAAATTTTTTTGTATTTACACACGAAAAAAAAAAGTGTTCTTGGATCAAGTATATAATTTTGAAGAACTTAATCTTCTTGATTTGAGTATAAAAATTCTTGAACTAATAAATTTTTCTTGATTTAAGGAAATTTTACTTGATTCAAGAATTTTTTGTCTTGATTCAAGACAATTACCCTCTTCAAAATTATTTTCTTTTGGTTCAAGGAATTTTCTATCGAATCAAGTTAACTTTTTTTTCAGTGCATAGGAAGTTTTTTTATGTTAACATATTACTTGTTTCTATCCATATAAAAATTAAATAATTATAAATTTGCTACTCTTAAATAGATAAAATATTTGGTAGTTCTTTAATTTTCAAAAAATCCTGACATAAAAATTTTTCCTGTATTGACATAAGAGGACTTTCTTTGTCAATCTAAGAAAAAATTTTATTTGAACATAGAAAAATTTTTCGCGAAAATCTATAAACTACAAAATATTTTATCTATTAAAAAATAGCAAATTTGTAATTATTACAAAGAAAAAATTACTGTATTAACAAAGAAGTTTTTTCTACATTAACGTAGAAAAAATATCTACGTCAAGATAAGAATAATTTCTACATTTTAACATAATAAACCTTATTATGCTTAGAAATCATTTAATACAGTAAAATTAGCTCAACATAAGAATTTTTCCTATCCAAAAATGCTAAAAATGTTAATTTTTTTTTCTCCTTGTATGTGTACAAAAGAATAATATTTTAGTACTTTTGTAAACGTTAATTGCCATATGTGCTAATGATATAATTCTAAAGTGCTAAATTGTAAAATAAAAAAACCCACGCATGTATATAACACTTATAATACACAAAAGCCTTTTTATCTACCCATTAAGTACTGCAGAAAATAACTTTTTTATACTTTATTATTTGATTACATTATATTTTGAATTATTTATTATATAAAATAATAAAGACTAGCTTTTTTGCTGTAAGGGTGAACTAAGTGAGAAAATGGACAGTAATTAACAAGTAGATTACACACGTAGCCTACATCAAAGACAAAAAAATGCGTGTTGGCGCACAATGTAAAGACTTCTTTTAAAAAAAAAGATTTTATCCGTGCTACTGAATAACCTTTGACGGAAGATGAAAAGACGTTATAAATTCTATGGTAGACAGAGGTGAATCCCATGCATGCATCGAAGAAAGGAAATTCATGTGCAAAAGCATGCTAAAGATTAAGCTGTTACTGTTACTATAATAAACCTGCTCGGCTAATCTCATCAGGCATTTTTAGCATTAAACACAAAGCTTCGTCTATATTAATGGGGGCACTGCCACCAGTGTTGCCATCACCTCATAAAATTTTTTTCAGCGCTCAGTGATATTAGTTTTGTGAAACCTTTTGTATTTTTTTTGTTTCTCTGTTTATTTTTTAACAAATTTTTTTTTTCAATCTATGTATTTCAACGGCAGAAAAAATGTATTTCCAGTTGGTTGAAAAGTACCGAGTGCTCATGTATAAGTCGAGGTCGAAGGGAGTGATCGATAAAAAGTGTACAATATGCAAAATTTGATAATACAAGAGCTTTCATATACATACATGTCGAGAGATATGAAGTGTATATTCATACAGAAAATTGAATGGTCGTTTATTTCACATTTAACAGGAAAAAATTTCAACGATGTTATAGATTGAAAGCTCGTTTAAGCTTTTACTGTAATAAGTATTGCCGTGTAACGACGAACGTCATAAGTGGACACGATTGACGGTGTTTCAAAAAATAGAAACATCAAACAGTTTGTTCACGAAACAACAGTGATGCGAGTGAGTGGATAATTTTTTTGCGTTTGAAAATAAAAGGAAATCGATTAAAAAAATATGCATAAGCTCAAAATTTATTGATGACGTTGATTATTAATATTTGTTTTTCTATTTAGTATCTACAATGTGTGCAATAGAGAAAATGATAAGCAAATAGGTGCAATAAAATTGATTGGGGTAGTGTTTGACTTAAAAGTATTAGTTAACTTCACGTTAAATAAATTAAACAAAAAAACAAAAAAAATCAACATTGCAGATAAAATAAAAAAAAATGTTGACAGACTTACCACCACCACCGCCGGGTTTATTTGTACACGTTGGGTATGATCCACAGTTACCATTATTACCGCGAGTACATGGTTCGTCAACAAGTACACACACTTGGTTGCTCGGACACCCTATGTCTGAGCATTTTCTTCCAAATTCTAAAAAAACAATAAAAAACATAAGTTTTGATCCAATAATTTTAAAAAAAAATTATTCGTTTCATTAAAAGAATAATTGCACGAATTTTTTGTTTTTCCTCGACACTTATTTTTTGTTAATTCAATAAGGATCAATTAATATTTAAATAATCTTTCGTTTTAATAGAAACGGAAATAATCCAAAATAATGAAAAATTTTAATAAATTCAAGTTGCATGCGTTAAGCCCGCATGTCATACCCAAATTATTCAAATTAACGCTCATTGTATACATAGCTTTTATTAAAAATCTCGATATTATTTTTGATTTTTCAGTCAATAAATGAAAACAATTACAATAAATACTCTACTTAAAAAATTAAATTTCTTCACAATTAATTTTTAGTGTTTGTTTAAATGCCCTCACACGTTGTGAGAGTTTTATTATAAATAATAGACACGTATGCGCACATGAACTCAATAAAAACCCTGTTCATAAATAATATATTACCTAACGCTTCCTGATGGGTAGAAATTAAGAGGAAATGATAGTAAAAATCTTTTATTTGCAATGAAACGAATATTGATTGAGCTATGATTTTCCAATCAGCTGTGTACATTCATTGATCATTCATAACGAATAAAAAAGGATCAGGCTTATTAATAGTATTCTTCGAACGTTACAGTGATAACACAAACATTTTTATTCAAAAAATTTTGCTCAGTTTTTTTTTGTTTTTATTAAATATTTCTATGAAATCCTTCATTATTAAACTGTCAAATAGGGTAGAAGTACCGTTTTTGGCCACATTAGCACCGTTTTTGGTCAGTTAACATTTGAATTAATTTATAAAAAATTATTATTATAACCATATTTTTGTTGAGTTTTAAAAAATTTATATTAAAACAATTGAGTTTGTAATGGTTTATTAATATAAATTTATTTCTATCGTTTGTTTGGACAATAAATGGCTATAAACGGTACAGTGGCCACAAACGGTACTTCTACCCTATATAAAACATGTTCACTAATGTTGTATTTTTTTGTGGTATGTATTTTTTCATCACATCTCCACCGAAAGTTTAAACTTTCTACCCAGTTTTGCGGAAAGAAGGTGCGACTTTTACCTTCTGAAATAATATATACAAACAACTGAACAGCTTGATTTTTGTACTAACTATCCCTCAGAAAGAAAAGCACGAAGTCTAAACTTTTGGTTACAGATATGATGAAAAATGGTATACGCGCCAGCGAGAAAAGTAGAATATCCCAATCTGCGTGTTTGTCACCCTCTCCTGCGGCTCGGGAGACAATATTGCATGCGGATTGGAATGTCCTACTTTCCTCTCTCAGTGCGTAATATATTATTATATTAAAAATTGAATCTGTGTTTTGAGTCGTACTCTTTTAAATAATGCAGGAGCGCTCGACTATTTTATTGCCACCTATTTATTTAAATTAAATTTTGCAGTAGATCAATGTCCATTTAAATTACTAATAAAATAATCTCACTCAAATTTTGAACTATAAAATAAGCCAATTATCATGATGATTGACCATACATCAAAAGTTATAGGCGTGCGTATTTAATATGAATGAAATTGCAAGTGAGCGAGTTAATAATAAACAAATATAATTATATAAATTATACATTAAATATTCCGCATATAATATTGTAATAATGTACAATTACAGTGAAATGAATGAAACTTCAAAAGAAGAAATTACAATCGTATGTACTCTTAGCTAAAACATAGACACAATGAGGATTCGAGTACATTTTACTCTTGAAAAGCTAATAGCTTTCCATGCTTTTAGTTTTTCTGTTTCTGTTCTCTTTAACAGTTAAGTCAAAAGAAAAAAAGATTATTATATTCTTTCATACAGAATCTCGTTTAAAAGTACGTCGCATCAGTTGAATTTTTATTTATACGCATACATAGTATGCTGTAGTACACTGTTTATTTTTACTTGTATAGCATTTTTTATCGCGTTATAAATATAAAAAAATATATATACGTCAATGTCAGTAGCTTGTCATTTATCGATCGTATTATTTATTGTTCATTAAAGTGTAAAACCTGACGTTAACTTGATCGTCACTTTTCAATGATTCTACAAGCAAGTCGTAACCTCGTCAGCGTCGACTAATGGTAATTCAATTTCGATACTTGCGGTAAAGCTCAACTATCGTCGATGTCTAGCCTTTCAACCATTTTTCTGTACCAGTAGCTTCATTTCTTCTCTACTTGTCGATTTTTAGTTCAAATAGATTCTGCAAAGCATTTTGATACTATTTATTATTTATAACAAACACTTTAATTTCGTTAATTATTTAGAATTTGTTTAAATACAGTATTTGTGATCATTTATTATTAATGGTATTAAATGAATAATGATTAACTAAAGAGTTTACCGCTGTTTACATTTTATATAAATATTTAATAAATGTTTTATTTTGTCGAACGTGCTTTTCGTATTCAATTTTGTAACAACAAAAAAAAAATATCTATGAGGTAAAATACTTAATATCTAAGTAAAACGTATTCAACCTTACTTTAAATAAATAAAAATTTATTTATTAGTTAAAAGAAGTGTTTCTCGTCAAAATATGAACAATTTTGAATCTATTAATGCGTAAAAAAAATCATACATGATTACATATTTATATTTTTATAAGGTTTTAAAGATATACTGTAGAAGCAGTAGTAGAACAAACCATTCTGAACTGCCACAGTAGTTGGACTAGCATTTTAGATAGCATAGCATAAAGCTAATAAATTTTTCTTTTATTGATATGTCACAAGATTGTTATAAATAATTTAAAATGAGTAATATCTGCAAGATGTAAAAAAAATATATTACGTTTTTATTATTATTTCTTTGCTGCTAGTATTATTATTATTATTATTATTATTATTATTATTATTATTATTATTATTATTATTATTTATTATTTATTATTTGTAAGTCACAAGTCACTTATAACATTAAAATTTAAAAAGTTTCTTGCTAAATAATAAATTTTCTTCAGTGATCTATATAGTATTATAAACTTTTTATAATTATTTGTCTTTTTTTATCACTTTAAATTTGACTTTCCTACAAATTTTTTAACTTCTCGCTAAGAAAAATTGAAAATTTTTAAAAATTCGGGAAGTTATTGGTTTTAGCCTGTTTTGCGAAAATCGAGTTTTCACGAGATCTCGACGTTTTGAGATCCTAGGAAGCTGTCCTGACTATTCCCGCGATGGTGTCTGTGCGGCTGTATGTGTGTGTGAGTGTGAATGAGTGTGTAAACCTCTTATAACTTTTGAACAGCTAAACCGATCGGATCCAGATTAGTAGTGATCCAAAGCATATCATCCTCCTTGAATTTCGTAAAAATTTGAATTAATTCCCTTTTCTAGATTTTGAGAAATCTTAAAAATAAAATTTTTCAAAAATGATTTTTTTCGAAATATCTTTTCGGCTGTACCGATCAATCCCAAAAACGTATCCGCTCTTAAACTTGAAAAACCACGTCGATTGCCGCCAGTCCCGTCAAAATCGGTGGATTCGTTCAGGAGTTATCAAAAACGAAAAATTTTGAAAAAATAGTTTTTTGTTATATATAACGAGTATACTTGTTCCAAAAGTTCAACTTTTGTGCGCTGGGTGCTGTCTGTTAATATAATTATATCGATTTAAGATTTTAAAAACTTTTAGAAATTAATTACCAAGTCAACAAATAATCTTAAAATACAGATATCACTATATTATAATAAGTATCATGATTTTGTGTCAATGCGTCAAAAAATTTTGTGTTAAAAATTTGTATGTTAAATATTTAACACTTTTTTGTATTAATTTAACACAATAAATGTTAAATTTAGACACAAAAGAGTTAAATATTTAACAGAAAAATTTTTAACATAAAATTTTTTGACGTAATGACGCATAATTTTTTACTGTGTACATCAACGTGACGTTCGCCGTTCATTATTTTTTGACATGAGCGCTAGATGCTGCAATACCGATTATAGATATTTCAGGTCTATGCCTTTGGCTTGACCTTTCGGAGATTACCCACTGCATCCTTCATATGTACACATCAAAATTTCAAGCAAATTTTTACATCGGAGAGAATCAAGGGGAAGAAATATCCCCTCTGAGCCGCCCCGATAGTCATTTGCCGGCCAGCGCGACTTGTCTCGCGGATCGGTTTCCCGATTTATTCCTCAGTACGCTATTGTTTCTTGTAGTGTGTACATGTTAAAAAACGTTGTGTAACGTTCGTTTAAAATTTTTAATAATTTAGTATTGTGACCGAATAGTTTAATTACAATGGTAAGTGTACATAATGTTAATTTTCTTTTAATGTTACAGGAACCCAAAAAAAAAAAAAAAAAAAAAAAAAAAAAAAAAAAAAAAAAAAAAAAAAAAAAAAAAAAAGACGCAGCCGAAACGTTAATCGAGACGTAAAGGCTCACGTTTGAGGCTGGGTTCACATGATGGCTCGGCTCAACCTGGTCGCAGCCGCAGCTGACGCTAGTCGCGAGCGGTTGTGGCATAAGGCTGGAATTCACATTCAGCCTTATTGTAGTAGTATCGGCTCAATTAAATTAGCCATACTACAGTTACATTTATTTAAATGTAATAAAGCGTTTAATCGCGGCTCGCAGACATTCTCTCTCGAGCATAATTATTTGAGTATCTTTTTATTAACAACTTTATGGTCTTCCAGATGGATAACCAGGGTTGGATAACAATGGAGGAGCTGTTGGAGGATGCGGCGCAGACTGAGGAAGAAGATCGAATTTTGGATCGTTTGAAACTCTTAGCTCAAGAGTCTTTACCTGTTGGGTGGAAAAATTGGAAAACTCTGAATCCGTCAATGGAAGATTTGTTTGGAGCAGAGTTAGAAGTTGATCCGCAGATTTTGAATAAATTGCGTTTCGCTCTTCCTACTGTAGGAATTGCCAAAGCCTTCAACCCTTCAGCAGTAGACCTTCCGGAGAAGCAATACCGAGATTTCAAGGTTAATATGCTGCGTTGGTCTTTTTGTCGTGCGCTCATTATAAGTCCTCCATGCTTGGTTAATAAGGTAAAAGGCTCAGCTGCTCAGGCAGAAATTTTTTTGCACGCGGCACAATCAGTGAAACCGTTATGTATTTCGCGTAAAGCGGCCGCAGAGGAGTTAAAACCTGTGAAAGGAGTGGGTGATGAAGACTCGGAGGACACGGAGACTGAGGATCCACAGAATAGGTCTAGGAAAAGATCGGCTGGTGGCACAGAGATGATTGGAGCAAAAAGATCTAGATATGTTGTTTTAGAAGAGCAAATGAATAATATGTTCAGTATTTTGATGGAAAAAATAGATGATTTAAAGGAGAACCGGCGCAATAATAGAGAAGAAGACGGATTAGATGATGATGGTGATGGACAGTCGCAAAGTGATTCACAGTCAGACTCTGAGGATGATCGCTCAGCAATTTCAAATTGGACTCCACCGGGGTTGGAAGATCCACCAGTTAAGCATGCAAATGATTTGGAGGCATTATCTCTGGTTCCGCAAGTTAAAGAGAAAGAGCCTACGATTCCTCCACCTTCGGAAATTATTAAAGAGCAAGGTATCTCTTGTCAAAAACTTGGATCAGCAAGCTGGAACAAGATTCGCTACAAAGAAGTACAGAAGAAGCTCCACGCTTCTCCTGTGTTTGACACGTTAAAAGTTAATCCCCAGCTAGAGAATGTAGTCCAGAAATCGTACTATCAGATCTTGCTGGAACGCATGGATGAAATGGCTGGGACCATAACGCATGGGTTGCTGAAGCAAAGGCAACAGTTGAAAGAAGGCTTGAGAACTTTAGCTTCTAAGCACCCAGAGGCTTATGAGAGCATCAAAGAAGTCTTCGTGGGAGAATCTCCTTTTAAAGAAACCTCCGATGATCTTCTGCAATTCACTTGTGCTAAAAGAGCAGAAGTTTTTGAAATGCGAAGAAAAGTGTTCAAGCCGAAAGATCTTCATCACGCGGCGAAGCTTGCTGAGATTCCTCCATCGGTAACTCATCTGTTTGATGAAGAACTTTTATCAAAATTCTTAGATCAACGTGGTGGAATGGTTAAAGTTTTCCCGACTTTTCGTCAGCCGTTGAAAGACAAACCTTATTATAACAACAAGGGTAATTTCTCTCAGAAGCCAGGTGGTTCCGGTAATACTTCCGCAAAGAAAACGAAGTCACACTCTACGAGTAACAATTCCTTTCGTCGACGATCATCAAAAGACTCCAGGAAAGATTTCAAAAGAAATGACTCAAGCAAGAGCAGAGATCGTCGTACCTATAAAGCATGACTATCCGTTTCAGGCCGGTCAATTAAGATATTACATTCCCCAGTGGAGCAATCTAGGGGCTCCAGACTACATTTTGAAGTTGATAGAAGGCTACACTATCCCGTTTGTAAAAAAACCTGTATCAGTTCCGTTTTCCGAAGCAAACAAAAAGAAGTTCGGCACAAAAGCATCGTTTCAAATGTCCACAGAAATAAAAGAGTTGCTGAAGTTGGGAGCCTTGGAATTAACCAGCGGTTTGACAGGCTTCATCTCTCCAATGTTCCTGATTCCAAAGTCGGATGGTTCAGCTCGCCAAATCTTCAACTTGTACCAGCTAAACCAATACCTGATTCCAAAAAAGTTTCGGTTAACAAATCAACAGAAAGTCCCACAATTTCTTCAAAAAGGCGATTTTCTAGCAAAAGTGGACTTATCTCAGGCATACTTCCATATTCCAATAAAACCAAGTCATCGAAGATATCTTTGCGTATCTTACAAAGGCCAGATTTACAATTTCACATGTCTCCCTTTTGGTCTGGCGACAGCACCGCTAGCCTTCTCCAGAGTAAGCAACTGGATAGCGAGTCTGTTTCGGGATCTGGGAATAAGGGTCCTGGTGTACCTGGACGATTTTTTGTTTGCGAATCAAAGCAAAGAAGTTTTGCAAACTCAGATCAGAAAGGTTATAGAGCTTCTTCAGGGATTAGGTTGGGTCATCAACTACAAGAAGTCGGAATTGGAGCCTACAAAGGAGATAGAATTTTTGGGAATCAAGTGGAATACAGAGTTGAACATCATGTGGCTACCAGAAGACAAGATAAATCGCATCCACCGGACAATCCAGCAGATAATCGAGACTCAGAAGTGGAACTGGACAGTAGCAGCATCTCTACTGGGCCAATTAAACTTTGCGTCTCTGGTAATTCCGTTGGGACGTCTTTTTTCCCGCAATCTACAAAGATCATTCCGGAAACTCCCGGAGGCTCAGCCGAAAACATCAAAGATAATTTCACCCGAGGCGTTGGAGGATTGTGCTTGGTGGTTAAAGAACTTACACCAGGTCAATCAGATTGTCAAAAAAGACCCAGAAGTTTTTCTGTCAACGGATGCCTCGGACCAGGGTTGGGGATTCCAGCTGGACGACGTGATGAGGTCAGGATTGTGGACACAAGAACAAAGGAATTAGCACATCAATCGCAAGTAGCTGTTCACGGTACTGACTGCGATTCGAATGTCCAAGAAAGCCCTAAGGAACAAAGTTGTAATGCTACAATCCGACAACAAGACGGTTGTAGCATACATTTGGAAGCAAGGGGGAACAAGGTCATTGATTTTACAGAAGTTGGTCAAACAACTATTGATAGAATTACATCCGCTCCAGATTCAATTGTTCCCTTTTTACCTGCCGGATCGGTACAATTGTGTGGCGGACAGTCCTTCGAGAGGTCTCCCTCTCCAGGATTGGCATCTGAAGAGCAGTGCAACCGAATTGATTTTCAAGAAGTTTGGAGTACCTCAGATAGATCTCTTTGCCTCGAGCGAATCAAGGGTAGTACCGAGATACGTATCGATGGATGTCAACGACAACAACGCATGGTTCATAAATGCGTTCAGCAGGAATTGGATAGTGGATTTAGCTTGGGTATTCCCTCCACCTCCGTTGCTTCCCAAGGTTCTTCAGCACCTGAACAAGGCGAAGGGTCTGTTTCTGGTGGTGGCTCCTCGTTGGGAGAAAACCTTTTGGAGAGCAGACTTGAAAAGCAGAAGCGTGGCAGCCCCATTTCTCCTTTGGAACCTAGAGCGTCATCTGATCGATGTGTCAACGGGCTTACCTCCCCACAACATCAAGGACCTTTGTTTGGAGGTTTGGAAGATACGAGGTGGGGTGAATTAACTTCAAGTTTGACCATCCAAGATATAGATCTTCTTAAATCTGCTTGGAGAGATTCTACTTGGAAAACTTATGCTTCTTCTTGGAATCAATGGAAGCTGTGGTGTAAGGACAATGATGTTGTACCAAATAATCCAGATCCACAGCAGCTAGCAGCATATCTCTCTTATCTTTTCCAGGTAAAAAAGTTGTCTCATAAAACAATCTTGGTCAGAAAGTCAGTGGTTAGCACCTTGGTAGATCCTGACGGGAAAAAAGCACTCTGTTCTCATCCTGTGGTAAGATCAATGTTAAAATCAATTAGCATTCAAACAGCGAAAAGTATAGTTCCACGGAAAGAGATTTGGAACATCGAGAGTATCATTGATTGGCTAAAAGAAAATCCTCCAAATGAAAAAAGTATTTTTGAAGTCTCCAGACACACAGCAATGCTGCTAATGTTGGCTTCAGGAAGAAGAGTCCATGATCTTACTTTATTGTCTATTGCCCCAGATAATTTAATTTTTAAGAAAGATTCGAGGATTTTTTGGCCAGTTTTTGGTTCAAAAACCGATTCTGCAAATCACCGTCAGTCAGGATGGGAACTAAAGAAAGTGAGTCAGAAAGAGTTTGACTTAGTATACTGGATTGATTGTCTTATCAAGTTGTCAGCTGACAGAAGAAAGGCGGTTCCGGGCCTTATGAGTTTGTTCATTACAACGAGAGGCAAGGTTAAAGCGGCATCACGGACTATTATTGCTGGCTGGCTGAAAACGATCTTCGCAGCTTCAAAGGTTAAAGCTTCTCCAGGTTCTTTGAGATCAGCGGTGGCTTCATACAATTTTGATAAAAATGTGGATTTGGAAGATATATTAAAACGCGGTAATTGGAATGGTTCAAAGAATTTTTTCAAATTTTATTGTAAATTTGTTAAAAAACCAAAAAGTAAGTCTAAAAATATTTTATTTCCTGTATTTAATCCGCTATGAGCAACTATTCATTGTTGTTAAATTAGTTATTTAATTTTCAAGTAATTAATATCTCATTGACAATTATTTTTAATTAATCTGTGTTCATTGAAGTAAATAAATGTTCTGTATTTTTAGTTTTGGGTTTCCTTTCTTCTTATTTATTTAAGAAAATATATAAGTTTTATTTCTAGGTCACAGTACGCTATGGAAGCCGGCAGAATCCAAACACCTCTCCGAAAGGTCAAGCCTTTGGCAAGACCCGAAATAATCGTTTTCTTCCCTTCGGGGGGGAAAACGGTGTATATTTCGACCCATTTACAAAAATCTTTGAACTTCTGATTAATAGAAATATTATTTATTATTTATAATTTATATGTTCGTTATAAAAGATATTTATTGATTCATGTAAATTTTATTATAATAACTAAATAAATATTTTTGATTCTCAAAATTTGTGTACTATCATTTGAAATTTATTCATCCATACTCAGGAGGGGGGGGGTCTTAGTTATTGTGACGAAATATTTCTAAGGGGATCACAGAAAGTGTGACACAGTGTGACAATAGGGGTGAAGGGGTCAAAAAAAGCTCATTTTAGCGTGACGTATTTTATTAACGGCCCCTTAATATATTAATTTTCAAAAATCTGTTCAAGTATTGGTCCTATTTTTTATGGTTTTCAAGCACTGGGTAATTTATCTTATATGAAATATTAATAATATTTTTAATATGTCGAACCACTAGAATTTTAAAACCATGAATAGTTATTTCATTCGATGACATAAACTGTCATACTAATTATCGAACCCCAATATATCTTTGGGTTTTATCTATTTTTTTTTTTTTTTTTAGAGTATTCATAATTTTAAATTTTTCCTACGAAAAACCATGGTAAATTCTTGCAAGAAATTTATAGTTGTCTATGAAATCACCTTTTAATTTTATTTACGATTATTGGATGTTCAATTATTTTGTCGTCGATTTAAATTTTGTGGAACTAAATTACATGCCTTTTAAGAAGATTGTGCTTAGCAAAAATAAAATACATGAAGTGCACTTTCATTATTTGTAGTATTCTAATGAATTCTGTAAATAATTTAAATTTATTTTCTAACTATAAAAATTAATTGGTACAAAGCGTACAACTCGCTGAGAGAACGAAGGGTTAATATTTTAAATTTAATCTTTTAGACATATTAAAGATTAAAATATATTGATCCCAAAATTATTCAAATTACCCGTAGAAAATTTTTTTTCATTGTGCGTTTCTATACATTAAAGACGATTATATCCTGATGAAAAAATTTTCTTGAATAAGGGAAAAATTTTTGAACCAACATAGAAAAAACAGCTCAGTAAAATTTATAGAAAAGTCTGCGGTTACAGGATTTAATTTGTAAATTGACTCACGTGAAATTTACAGAAGTTATTATATTAATTTTACATGGTGATTTCTAAGATTCTAAGTCTGTAAATTTAATAGATTGATTCTGTAACTATTACAGAAGTTACCCTGTAATTATCACAAAAGTTTCTCTGTAATTATTATTAAAAATCTAACGTAAAGAATTAAAATTGCTTTTCAGGCCAGCGTGACTGCAAATTTATTAATATGGTTTATAATTAATAACTTTTTAAAAAATACTATTATTATGGTATTAAATTTTTTTTACTCAATTTTTTGTTTCATGGTGATTTTTCTCAATTTCAACTATTTTTATAAAATCTTAATCTGTTAATACTTAAGAATTTTAAAATAGGTTATCTTACGAAATATTCTTGAATTAAGTAAAATTGACCTAAATCAAGAAAAATTTCTTAGTTTAACAATTTCTACTTGATTCAAAACAATTTTCGTTTTTTCTCCGTTTTTTTTTTGTGTATCAAGGTAATTTGGATATCAGCGTAGTATTTGATTTATTTGAAATTTCACGCCATAAATTTACACCCATCCTATCTCAAGCTAAATTCTCTTCACTATTTGTTTTTTTATTATATAATCCGATAACGAATAGCTTGTTTGTAGAATCATTTTATAACATGCGTAATTTGTTTTGATTGTATTTTAATATTGTGAATCTTGATCGTCTATAGGTGAGGTGCTTTATACAATGGTAAGTCAAACGTTGTTGCGTAATTACTTATTACTGGCATTGTGATGGAATTTATTCATAATTCTTTAATTTTTCAAGCAATTAGTGTTTAATCTTAACTCCCTCATAGAAAAAAAAATACGTGAAACATGTAAGCAGAGATATAACAAATTTATTTATACCGCATATATCAGATCCAATTTACATTTTCATTTATGTTTGCATGTATGTTTTCTTATATATTTTTTGTCATAACTACTTCTCTCTCTCTCTCGCTCTCTCTACATCTGTCTCTATATTTCTACTCGACTATTAAAATACGCTATAGATGAGTCGAATTATCTTTTTACCCTTCGTTGGTACTCAACCTATAGAGGCTCGCTATAGTGTGAGCGAGAAACTAAAGAAGACGCGACTAATGAAGGGTTAATTGTTAAAAAAATATTACTTAATATTATATCATTAGTACTGTATGTTTTAACATAATTCTTATGCTTTTCAATTAAATAATAGTATATTACACTACAAGGGCAGAAAGTTGAGGTTCCTGCACTGCGCACCATGATACCCGAGGCGAAGCATCAATTCACAAAAAAAAGCAAATGTCATCGTTTTTAAAATGGCATATAGTCTTAAAACAAGGTCTATATTTTTATTTATAAATAAAACCATGAATATTGTTTATAAATAAATACTCAATTATCGGTCATCAAATTATCATACGGATATATTAATTTGAGTGTGAATGTTGTAAACATGAAATATTAAAATTGAAAAATAAATAATTTTTTTCAAAAAATTTAAATTAAGAAAACATTTTTGACTGTTTCTCTCTTAAATCCTGGCACACTTGAAGTGAAGGCACACGTTCAAGGCTATGGATACATTCTCATCAAGACCTCGTACTATATCCGGACTCTCTTCGCTCGGCCGGATAACTAACTCCGTCTTGATAAGAATGCGCCCATAGCCTCAAACTTGTGACGTCACTTTATTCCGTCAAAATCTCTACCTTTGCGCATATGTATCAAAAATAACTATTTTTTGAGGAGGTCGTGTCGTAATAATCGAAGTATTATCAATTATTACTCTTAACAATTTGTCTTTAATCACTTGTTTGAGTATTCAATAATCTATTCTATTGTTTTATTTTCCTTTCAAATATTGCTGTTAATAAAATTATAGTTAGATTTAATGATATCGACAATTAAAAACTTTATTTTCATGGCCTATTATATAACTTCTGAGTAAAGAGTTTAATTGCAAAACAATTATGCAACAGGTGATCATTACGCGCTGAAAATACGGTTATTTATTTATATTATAGCATATAATATATAATATAAATGTATTTAACAGTGATTATTGATCATATTATATACAGACAGCAAATACTCTATTCCGTATAATTGAACCTATCCCATAAAATTTCGATTTAACGATAAAACATGTCACATTTTGGAAGTTTATTGCAATATGGCGGTGTCACGAAGACATTTCAATAGGATGAAAAAAGGTTGAAGTAGTAAAGAAAGTAAGAAAATACGTTAATCAAAAGCAAAAGAGAAGAGCCGTTGAATCGAGAATTTATTCCCCCAAAGTACTAAAACGTAAGAAAGTAGAGTAATAGGAAGACTCTAAGAATGAAACTCAAGTCCAAGAGCATTCATTCGGTAGAAATGAAGTGACCACGATAGTCTTTATTGTACTAAAATGTAACTGTTACTCCGTAAACCCATTGATGTAAAATAAAACAGTACTTACTTGAATACGCGACCGTATTTGCAACACCTATACACAGAAATATTGCCACAAATATGCCATTCCGTGGAATTATCTCCATTATCTGAAATAAAAGGATAATAAATTTTAGCAACAATTTTGGTAGAATAGCTTAAGTTATGCTAAGAACATTTTCATCGAGGCTTAAGAAATGAAATAAAAATTTATTTGTATGTTAACAATAAAATTATTAAGTCGTTTTGGAGCACACATCTTATACTGAGTAAGATGGTACTCAACCTATAGAGGCTCGCTATAGTGTGAGCGAGAAACTAAAGAAGACGCGACTAATGAAGGGTTAATTGTTAAAAAAATATTACTTAATATTATATCATTAGTACTGTATGTTTTAACATAATTCTTATGCTTTTCAATTAAATAATAGTATATTACACTACAAGGGCAGAAAGTTGAGGTTCCTGCACTGCGCACCATGATACCCGAGGCGAAGCATCAATTCACAAAAAAAAGCAAATGTCATCGTTTTTAAAATGGCATATAGTCTTAAAACAAGGTCTATATTTTTATTTATAAATAAAACCATGAATATTGTTTATAAATAAAACCATGAATATTGTTTATAAATAAATACTCAATTATCGGTCATCAAATTATCATACGGATATATTAATTTGAGTGTGAATGTTGTAAACATGAAATATTAAAATTGAAAAATAAATAATTTTTTTCAAAAAATTTAAATTAAGAAAACATTTTTGACTGTTTCTCTCTTAAATCCTGGCACACTTGAAGTGAAGGCACACGTTCAAGGCTATGGATACATTCTCATCAAGACCTCGTACTATATCCGGACTCTCTTCGCTCGGCCGGATAACTAACTCCGTCTTGATAAGAATGCGCCCATAGCCTCAAACTTGTGACGTCACTTTATTCCGTCAAAATCTCTACCTTTGCGCATATGTATCAAAAATAACTATTTTTTGAGGAGGTCGTGTCGTAATAATCGAAGTATTATCAATTATTACTCTTAACAATTTGTCTTTAATCACTTGTTTGAGTATTCAATAATCTATTCTATTGTTTTATTTTCCTTTCAAATATTGCTGTTAATAAAATTATAGTTAGATTTAATGATATCGACAATTAAAAACTTTATTTTCATGGCCTATTATATAACTTCTGAGTAAAGAGTTTAATTGCAAAACAATTATGCAACAGGTGATCATTACGCGCTGAAAATACGGTTATTTATTTATATTATAGCATATAATATATAATATAAATGTATTTAACAGTGATTATTGATCATATTATATACAGACAGCAAATACTCTATTCCGTATAATTGAACCTATCCCATAAAATTTCGATTTAACGATAAAACATGTCACATTTTGGAAGTTTATTGCAATATGGCGGTGTCACGAAGACATTTCAATAGGATGAAAAAAGGTTGAAGTAGTAAAGAAAGTAAGAAAATACGTTAATCAAAAGCAAAAGAGAAGAGCCGTTGAATCGAGAATTTATTCCCCCAAAGTACTAAAACGTAAGAAAGTAGAGTAATAGGAAGACTCTAAGAATGAAACTCAAGTCCAAGAGCATTCATTCGGAAGAAATGAAGTGACCACGATAGTCTTTATTGTACTAAAATGTAACTGTTACTCCGTAAACCCATTGATGTAAAATAAAACAGTACTTACTTGAATACGCGACCGTATTTGCAACACCTATACACAGAAATATTGCCACAAATATGCCATTCCGTGGAATTATCTCCATTATCTGAAATAAAAGGATAATAAATTTTAGCAACAATTTTGGTAGAATAGCTTAAGTTATGCTAAGAACATTTTCATCGAGGCTTAAGAAATGAAATAAAAATTTATTTGTATGTTAACAATAAAATTATTAAGTCGTTTTGGAGCACACATCTTATACTGAGTAAGAATGAAATACTTTTTTTAATTATTTAACTGATCGTAATAGTTATGAGTGATCATATTTGGTGTTGATAACGGATATATGTTTCCCTAATTTTTTTTAAAGATATCAAATATTCCAATTGATTTACTTCATTGTTTCTGAAAAATTAAATTTTTAATTTGTTTTTTATACAAACAAATAGTTAAGTTTGAGTTTCGATAAGGTTAGAGAACTTTCTATATTGCCGCCCAAGTGTCATAAAAGATTCAATACCAACCTTACTACCCTTCTATATCCGTACGAGTAAGGTAAAATACCCAGTTACTGTCACTGTCCTAGTTGTTTGACACTTGCAATTTTATTTCAATTAAAAAAATCAAATGTTCTTAAAAAATCAATTATCTTAAAATTTATAATTCACAAATTATTTTAATTAACTTATTGGAGTTGGCTTTTTTTTAATTAAAATAAAATTGCAAGTATCAATAACTGTACTTTTTACCTTATAAAGGAAATTCAACATTTATTTTTCCGAGAATGATGCTTGAAATCAATTCAAAATTTCAGGTTCGTGCAGTTTACTTATTCGAGAAAATTTTATTTAGCAGAAAACCAGTTATTTTAACCCAAAAATTTCTTTTTCTGACTTTAATATTTTTTACTTGAGATTTACTTTCTTCGATGAATAAATTTAGTTTTTAAAAATAGATATTTAAGAGGAGTCGGTATATATCAAATGACGAGCTTTTAAGTTGAGGGAAAGTTTTCTTGAGAAATATTATGCATCGTGTAAAAAATTCTTCATCAAACATATTTGCATGGAGAATTTTATGTTTCAAGCCCGAGAGCCTTAATATATATATTACAAAGGAATTTTTTGACGTAAAATAACAGACATTTTTTAACAATAACAGAAATAGGAATTCTTCTTTTTTCCATATAAATAATTTTTATCTAATTCTTATTTTATTTTAAGTGAAAAAAAAGTCCCTCCAATTCCTTATACAGCTATTAATTAATTATTGTTGTATTTCATTGATCCTATTAAATTATCAAATCAAATTTTTAATTAAATAATTTCAATACTTGAATTTCAGTCTTAAAAGTATTAAAAAACTATGAGTCCGTTAGTTAAATTAAGAATTGAATCAATGTATGATTTCTAACTAAAATTTTACAACTGTATTAATTTAAATAAAAATAAAAATTATAAATATTTTTAATTCGAAATAAAAATCAATCATGTTTTGTAATTTGTTTTTCAGCCTTGAAAACTTACTTTAAGCTGAAAATTCTTTATTTATTTTTACTTAATTTAAATTATAAATCTGATTGGTACCAAACCATATCACAATGACTAATTAAATGTTATTTAGTAAATGAAAAATGGGTCAGCAATTAAATAAAACCAACAACTGCGTCATGTACATAAAACTGTGTGCTTTATCCGAAGAAAAACAACAAATTAAATGAGATTGGAGGTTTTACTGCGTCAGGAAATATATTTTACCTCTCTGTCGGTTTGTAGCCTGAAGAAATGACGCGCCAGCTTGCACATTTATTCTCATAGCAATAATTTTGTCAATTTCGTATATCGAAATATCTACACAACACAATTATGATGTGTCAATTGGTTGAGTAATAAACTAACAAATTAAGTTATAAAATAATATTTAAGAAATACTTTCCCGCATAAGCATTTAATTCTCATACGCCTTTATTAATTACATCTTATATTATATGTAAGGAAATATTACGTTTAATTAGCGGTGGTGGTGACTGACAATTACAGAAATACAATTGTTTTAAGAGGCAACATAACTATAAATGTACAGGGTGTTCGTTTTCTATAAAAGGAATCTCTTTTTTTTATTAGATAACAAAAAACAGTTTATCTGAGTTTCTATTTCTTAATTAATAGGATATTAAAATTATCAGATGCTAAATAATTATTAAGATTTTTCTAAAAATAAATTATGACATGAAAATTTTTAAATAAATTCCATTTGTAGAAATAAGGTAAAACTATAAATTCAATTTAATTAGCATTATAATTAGCTACAGAAAATATGAACCAAATTATTTGGAATAATCGAGTTTATTACACCTAATTATTGATTTATAAATCTATAAATGTAACAACTCGTGTTTTTTCTTCCACTAAAATAAATTATTTATCAATTTAGATTACAGTGACACAAGTAATATCTATTAATTTACCTAATTTTATACACCAAAACTCTATTAATTGAAATAGCGAATATTCAAATTTTTAGACAATAATAAAAGAAAATTAAAGTGATTTAAACTAAAATTGGAGCATATTAGATAAAACGTTTTGGTTAGCATTATTAAATAATTGACCGGACTCATATTATATCATTCATAATACATTATATCTATGTTATGATTTATGAAGATAGATAAATTTAGAAATGTAATTTGTTTGTTGTTGTCTCCGGAATTTATTTATGTGCGTACTAATTTCAATAGTAATTATCAATGTCATTTAAGTAAAAACGAATTCAATTACCGGTACAAAATTGTTTTTAGGTCAAGATCGAAAAATTCAATAAATTTTTTTTTACTCTAAAAGCTGATGGAGCTACGGAAATAAAAAACGTTGTGAATCATAAGTATTTGAGGAAAACTGCAATCGTTTTTTTTTTCTTACAACAAATTATTGTTCATTTTACTCATACAGGAAATAAAAAATTTATAAATAACTTATTTTTGAGACAAACAATAACGTTTAAAAATAAAGTTGTACATAATTTGGATTTATCATTAAAAAGTAAACATATTACAAGAAATTACGAAATGGTGTCGTAAAATTAAGAAATATGGTATTTGTTATTCGAATAATAAAGTTATACCTAAAAACAATTTAATATCACGATTTAAACATTTTTTATGAATTTTTGAAAAATTTGTGGATTTTTACTTTTGATGGACGATTTGAAAGTATTAAGATGATTTTTTAATATTTTTGTAGTTATAAAAATTTTAAAAGTTTATCTAAATCAAATAATAAAAACTAAAACAAAAAATTGGTATCACGAATTTTTCTTTACAATAATTCTATATTCGATGCACAACATAAAAAAATCTGAAAATAACTTTTCAAAAATTCATAAAAATTGTTTGTATTGTGATGTCCCAACGCTTTAATTTTTAACCTTCCAAATTTTTTATGTTCTCTAAGAGAAAAAGAATAGTAATGCTCTAAAAATTGATTACTAAAAAATGTTAATTAAGGAAATAAATACATAACATGTTTTTGATTTTTAAACTATGAAAAATTTAAAACTTTGTGAAATTTTATTATAAGATTCAGAAATTTGCCATGAAGAATAAATTATAAGACGAATTATTTATGAAATAATATAAATACCAAAAATAAACTCGTATATATATTCAGATATGATTAAAAAATTTTTTTTTATTTTTTATTTAGTATCTTGTCAAAGAGATTGACCTAATAATAAAAGCGCACAGCGTCAATTTATCCTCTTCTACACATGATTGTTTAAGCAAGAAAAACTTTAGCAAATGGAAAAAGTTTGAAATGGATAGTTTTGAAATTTTTATAAAAATATGAGGACTATAAAAATTTAATAAATAATAAAATAGCAAATATGATAAAATAGACATGAGATCTTTCTCCTAAAGATTTGTAGATAGTTGGATATTTTATACGCAGAACACGTCATCGAATATATGATGCATAACACACATATCCGTGTAAACCGTATCAATCATATTATCCTCTAGATCGATGAAAACGACGCAGAATAATACTGTGCATATATCAGGAGACACAAAGACGCGACAGTACTGTCAGTGATCACTGGAGCATGATGCATAATCGATTGAATGTCTAATTAGAAGTTGGTAAGATTGATTAATGCCCTAAAGTAACTTAGTGTGAGAGATAACCGGATGTCTATCTTCTATAAATTCTACCTTTGATGTCAACCAATTGATTATCAACGCGTAAAATTTCGTCTTCAGGTCTTCTGCTGACATCTTCCTACCTAGCAAGTTACTAATTAATTTCAAGTGTAAAGTTAGATTAACGAACTATACGAGAAGAAAACTGAGACCATTTCTAACGTGTACTAGTATGCATAGTATGCTATAGAAAATACAGTATGTTGCGAAAATATTGTTATACTTACTAAACAGTATTAGTGTACGTTAGTTAATCCTATAACGATCTATGTCACTGAAAAGTTACTGCAACACTGGATGAACAAGTGTAGTGTATAACTAAACGTATAACGTAGTGAAATTCTGGTCGGGCTACTCAAGTTATACTCTGTTCTACTATACAGTATCTGTAAGCTGGTGCCAACTACATATAAGAGGAGAGGGAAGGTCATCATTTGAAGGCCATGAGTTAAACAGAGAAAGAAAATCCCGCCAACGATATCAAAACGAAGAAAGATTAACGTAGATCAAATGAGAAGGAAAGAGAAAGATAGATCTCTAAGAAATAGAGACGATGAATAAATGAATAAAGGGGTAGGGAGTTTAGTCATGGAGACAACGCATAGAAAACATTACCTCCATAATAGCCTCGCCTACTATACCGAATAGATTAAATTAAAATCATATCATATCTCACGTGGACAAAAACGTCAATGATTACTTGTCGACACATTATGGGAAATTTTTTTTTCATGGTGAAAAAAACCTATAATCTATGAATTTTCTCAAAGGTAGCTTTTATTTTGACAAAAAAATATACACAGTTTTAAATAAGTTTAAAAATAACTCAAAAAGAAACTTGACAAAATGATACACACATCTAGTAAGTAAATCTCACCAATCACCTAGAAATTGAAATTAGAGATTTTTGATAGATAAATATTGCTAATTTATAACAGTCACTGTTAATGTAAATATTTTTAAACTATTAGATGTACAAAATAACTATGGTATAGAAAAATACATCTGGTATTTAAAAAAATTTTTATCTTATTATTGTGGCTAGTAGGTGGTAAGGAAATGGATTATACTTCATTAATGTATTTATATGTAACAAAAAATATGAGTAATCGGAAATAAATTATAGTGAGTGTTTTTTCATAAAAATGTTTAATAATATTACGATTTTTTTTCCTAAGGGAGTTCTTGGTATTTTCTTGTGAGACATCTAGTTCTTTGAAAAATTTGTATTGGAGGAATATTTTTATCGATAGAAAAAACCCAATGAGAAATGTTGTTATTTGGCTTATCTTTGAAACGAAAATATAAGTTTTTATAAAGATAAAAGATGTTTTTAAGAACTAGAAGGAATAATCGAATTTAAGTTGAAAAGTTATTGAACACTAATGAAATAAATTAGTGCTGCCAATAATTTTAGTTAAGAAAAATTGGTATCGATAGGGAATACTCTTCAGTTATATCGGCGATCGATACTTGGAATTGATCATTTTTACGATACCGACACCAGTATCTGAATAGTTGATATGTTGGAAAAAATATTAATGCTAGCGATAGTACTTGATAACTACTTAATTTGAAAATTGAAACCCGATTAACTTGTTCTTCTAGTGGTGAATTGTCATTTTTTAAAAATATATGGTAACTTTGTAGAAGTGAAGCTCGATCTATTTTCAGCTATAAAAAAACAAAAAATGAAGATTTTTGCAATTCTTTTTTTTTAAACTGTTCCCCTTCCGATGCATAATATGAAAAAATAATATTGACATTAAGGTAGTTGGGCCTAAAAAGCAAAAATTCAAAAAATCTCCCAAGCTCCGTCTAGAAGTATTTAAATACATAATACACACGCTGTTAAAATTTAGAGACGATTTACCACGTCTAACCGAAGAAAATTGCAATTGAAAATGACATTTTTACACAGGCGGTATGGGAAAAGAGAGAGAAAACCGCGAAGTTTTATTATTTTTGTATTGAAGAAATTTTAAGTATTTCACGAAAAACTAATATTACTTAGATTGATACATGTATAATTACCCGACAAAATTCTGGAATTCCCTACCAAATAGTTTTTGAGAAATCATTGATAAACTAATAAAGTAAACAAATAAAGTCATGCGTGGAAGTAAGTGAGCGATAGCCCGTAAGAGAGGCGACACTAGCGAATGAAAAAGACAGCAGTAGCATAAACTATAGGTTGGGAAAGAAGTACCTTAAAAAATAAATGAAAATAAGTTTTTAAATTACTGATCAAATGTTAAAATTTCCATTCATTGACTTTTTTAAAGTAAAAAATCATAAAATAAGATTTTTTGAAAATTAAATAATTCTTCATCTAAAATTCGTCAAAGCATATGTTGAAAAAAAACATGGATTTGTCAATTTGTTGATTTAAGATAAATCATTTTAACAAAAAAAAATTTTATTTAACCAAAATCAAAAAAAAATTAATTTTTACACGTTAAAAAATATTGTATAATAATAAATATTAATACTAATAATAAAAATAAAGCAATAGTATGTTAAAAAACTATCTACAGATGTAGGATGCATAAAAAATTTGACATATTAAAGTTAAAGTAACACGAAAAAAACATTAAGTCTACACAATCACACAAAATTTTTTACTGTATAGAGTTATGCAATGATAAAGAAGTATAAATTATAGCTAAAACGTGTCAGAAATTTTACGTTCCTTGATTTGTAAAAAAACTTTTGCAACTAGTAATTCATACAAATACAATAAAATCTGTGCAAAGTATAATAATATCTATCATTTTATTGACATGAAATAAAAAAAACTGTCCAACTTTTGTCAGATTTTTTCTTCTCATTATTACTGTACTGTACTGAACAATAGACTGCATAAATTGATTTTTACCTTACCCGAAAAACATTCCTTTTATTCGATCGATACATCATAAAAAAAAAGAATGCTTTTAAAAACACTAGATTATAACGAAGTGATAAACTAAATGTCGCCATTAATTTTGATGATAGGTAACATCAGTATTTTCAACAAAGAACAATAGTGAAATAAAAAAAATTAGATTAGAGCGGTGGGCTATACCGTAATAAACGAGTTACATTATCATAACGAAAAATATAATATTCGGAGAGTAGAATAACAACTTAAAATAAAGCCCTTTATCTAGAAAAGAATAAACCGCCTTGAAAGATTCTACGATTGTTCCTATTTCCTTTTTTATCATTTTCTCCTTCTCAGTGATCGTTTCTTATCTCTTACACTCAGTGCTAGTTTTTTATCCCAAAGGGAAAACTCCTTCACCACATTACCAAGGCAAGTATTCATCAAAATCGTAATCGTTTAATCCAATGTATTTTTTTATGTTTTTCACTTTGACTAGAATTTGAAGTTACATTTTTTTGAGATCGATTTTAATAACGTTGTCAAAAAAAATATTTCTGTAGAGTTTGTTACATTTCTTCATATTTTTTCTACGTTGCAGTGTATTATAAATAGATTCAATATACATCTATGTATATTGCATCTAAAAATATCAGACGTGGTACAAGAGTAATCTTCCTGAACCGAAACGTTCAGAGCTTTAAAATGGTTTAATAATTTTGAAAATTTTTTATTATAAAATGTAATCCAACGATATTTAATTGCATTTGACGAGATTGGCGGCGTTCGATGTAGTTTCTTGAGCACTTGTAGTTATTCTTTTACACCGAAAACGATTCGAGAAGAAATTTCAAAGTTAAATAAAAAATACTACTTTTTTAGAAATTTTTCGTCATTGATTTCTTTTCAACGCATCAACCGATTTCTCAAAATCTATTGGTCTGAATCGGTTAAAATGGTTTAGAAAATTTATAGAGTTTTATACCTACCCCCCCCCACACACACACACACACACACACTCACAGTGAGATTTGATGAAAACTCTATTTTCGAAAACCGGGGTGAAACCAATAATACAACTTCCAAAGTTACTCGAAAAATTTTTTCGATAAAATTTAAGAAAAAATCGTTTGACATAATACAGGGGTCATTCCATTTCAAATCGACAAATAGTTGGAATTGACACCTTTCGATGTGGACAAATTTTGGTCAGAAGTTTTCTTTTATCAAATAACGAAGTTTTGCCAAAGGAAAAAAAATATAAAATTTTTTTTTAAAAGATATGCAAATTCAAAATTTCGCAATTTTTCCAGATTTTCAATTTTGTTTTTGTAATATCTCGAACGCAATTATAGATACAGAAATGGTCTGTATTGTAATTTTTAGCATTAAAAAATTAAATGCATGACGTGGAAACATTAAATAATTAATTAATTTCAACTTTATTTTTTATTTTTTGGATATTATCTTAAAGTCATCCTTAACGCATGAAATAATTCGTTATTATTCCTTTTTTTACTTTATTTCAATTTGTTGACACCACTTATTGTCCTATCAACATGGAAACAATTTGAAATTGAGAAACATTAATGTGCAGAAATTTGTATGTAAACAAGTATTCGAAAGAATAAAAAAAAAATTGATATTCTCAATTTATTATTTCTGGTTTTTATTGAAAATTAATATTTGTAAGAGTTATTTTGCGTTAAAAACTGTAATTAAAATCAAAAAACGGACAAAATATGTTATGTCCTAAAAAAATAAGAAGTTGTATCATGGGTTAAGCCTGACTTTAGGATTATGTCCAAAAAAAAAAAAAAAAGTTGAAACTAATTGATTATTTAATATTTCAACATCATGCATTTAATTTTTTAATGCTCAAAATTACAATACTATATATCTGCATAATTTTAACTTAATTGAAAGTTGCAAAAAACGAAAAAAATTTTTTTTTGGAAATTCAAAAATTTATATTTTGAAAAAAAAAAAACACCCTTCTAAAAATTTCAGGGTCTTTTAAGATCAGTACAAGGTATTTAACAAAACAAAATTGAGCCAAAATTTTAACTTCGAACGTCATTTGTAACGATTTAGAAAAATTTTAAATTTGATAAATTTGGCATTCTTCAAAATTTTTTTCCAAAATATTTTCTTTTTTCAATAGCCTTAAGTGTTCCCTTTCGAACAACCGAAAGGCCATTCCTGCATCTATAAACTTATGGAATATTTTTTATTGTAGGATTTCGATGTTTTTTCAAATTTTTTTTAATTCAGTAGTCTTACAAATTAAAAAATATTATGAATTATCGATACTTACTTATAAGATAACCTTGAAAATGTGTTAATAAAGATGTACCAAATGACACAACTTATTCGACCCTTGTCAAAATAATATATCACCTATATTATGTCTATGGTCTTCAATGCAGATTTGTGAGAAAAATATTACTTAGATTATGAATTTACTCGTTGATTAGCTTGGAAATCAAACAAACAATTGTTTTAGTGGAATCTAAAAATAACAAAGTCGCGAAGAGTATTAAATAGGATAACAACATCGGGAAACAGACGAATTCATGACATGTGGAGCATATGAACAACTACATAATAGTTGTGCAAAAAAAGTTACATGGATATTCAACTCGGTTATAACACTTGGTGAGTCTGTAGCTGAATTTCTCCGATAGTTTTCAATAGTTGCTGCGGTGCACATATGTCAGTAATACGATGCACAGGTCAATTCAGTACAGACATGTAACATTTAAAATTCAAGCACATATTGAATAATTAAAAAATCGAAAAACTATAAAAAAATGACGTAAAAATTCTACATTTGAAGTGGTATATCATCAAGCATCATTTTTGTTTAATGAACATCAATTAATAATTTATACTTGCCAAAAAAAAGTAAAGCTTAAAACATTAAAAATAATCCGCAAAAAAGCTTTAGATTTTTTGTGAATATAAAAGTTAAAAAATTCAAATGAGGATAGATTTGAGCTTCTATTCAAACTCCGGCATGTTAAAAGAAAAATAAGTGCAGGAATGTAAAATGAGTATTTTTAATATATTCGTCGAGTACATAATTCGGCAACTTTACATCTTTAACTTCACTTATATTACAATCAAAATCAAAACTTGTAATTGATGCTCAATATTTCGACTTGTAAATAATAAATAAACTTGCGATTTCTTAAAATAATTTGATCACATCCTTCTAAACGACTAGATTTTGCAAACTACCAGAAAACTCTTCTATGTGAGATGGAAGATAGGATAAAGACTCCATAATATTAGTGTGACTTCGGTCATTGATTTCAATAATTATTATTAATATTTATTGTTATGTATTTTATTAGCCAAAGTATCATGTATAAAAAAGCATAACAATCGTTACAGCACACAAGCTCTTCTAAAAAATTTATAAATGATAGATTTATGTTCAATTCATCTAAACTGATTAATACATGCACGGGAAAAAAATCTGGTTCCTTGTCTCTGGTCAATATGCCTCGTCAATATCTGATTCCTTTACCCGACTTCAAAATTTTGAAGTTTTTTTCAAACAAGATAAAAATTTTGGTTTAAGAAGAATACCAGTGAAAATTTTTCGATATGGCCTGATATGCCCATAAATAATTCTTGGATGGGAATGTCAGGCCATATCAGAATTTATATGAACAAATTAAATTTTCTAATATGGCTATAAATAGTATGCTTTTCAAAATTTTATTCTTATTTAAAAAAAGGATCGACTTTGATTGCAGAATTTGATTGTAGTGACTAACAAAAATAACGTATTTTCGAATAAAGTAATAAGAGTTATCAATAGAAAATATAAAAATCTAAATCCGTAAATTTAGAAATTAAATTTATTATTTTTCCCAATCAATGTGATATCAAAAATAAAACTTGAACGAATCAAGAAGAAGATAGTACCAACTAAAATTTTATGTTTCTGAGTAATTATATAAAATTTCCTATCCTTCAGAGCAAAACTTTATACTCTGTAAAAATCTTCATGATTTGAGACCTTTCCGGCCTTTTTTTAGTTGGTTTATATTATTAAACATACCATGAAACTCAGCACATCTTATGCCAAATATTTGCTCATGTTTAGTAATAAGCAAATAGTCGAACGATAAACTTTATCAAGCTAAATCAAACTTAACTTGTTATTCAATAAAATCTGTATCCAATTTGTTTAATTAATATAATTGACCGCTGTACAATTCATTCAACTATATAGTGCAGGATAATTCAACCAATTAATATTCGATTTTCTGGTAGACAAACTTTCAAACAAATAAACCCATTACCATAAAAAAATAGCAATAAAATAACAATTGCGCTGATACAATTAAATCAATCAAATATCTATTCATGCCTAATAATGTTAATTATATTATATCATAATATAGAATATTAATGAAAGTGAATTAAATTTCAAGAATATCCAATTAAAATATGTTATAACCCACAAATGATAAGAATCCGTAAACTAATATTGACTATGACTGCCGTTTCAAAGCTTTTAGAAGCAAGAACGTGCTAGCGATTTCCATGGGTAACTCAGTCATATCGCGACATGCATGACAAGAGAGACCATGACTTGAAGCATTTACATTCGCGTGAAACCTGGGCTAGGGACGCCAGCTAAATGCACCACCGTGGAGAATAACAACTCGTTATATATATCGTCAATTGCGCCCTGCATCGTGAAAATCCAGGTGGCGCCCTCATCCTCGAGAACAGTACGAATACGAATACGAATACGGGGTAGGTAAAAACAGTCCAAGAGCAAAGAGGGATACAGCGAATAGTTACTTGCTCCTGGTGGTAGTGGTAGAAGGAGGGTTGCTGGTGGTTGTGGAGGTGATAGTGATGCTGGCGGTGGTGGTGGTGGTTGGTGCGGATGATGCGACGACGACCGGGCGTCGACCGGTAGTCGAATTCACTGCCTTGCTTAAGCAACTTATGTTCCATTGCTCAACTTCTTTCGTCCTTACGATCTAACTTTAAACAAATATCTTTTATTGACTCACTCCCAATTTTCAGATTTTAAAAGTTTATTATTTATTTGTTTTACTTTTTTTTTTTGGGATTTTATTTTTAGTGATGACCAAATAATTTACAATCGGAATTTTAGTGATCACGTGGACTATAAGCTTATTTTAAGTATTATTTATTATTTATGATATGTGACGATAATTAGTTTTGTTCAAAACAAATATAAATTTTATGGCTAGTTCAAGTTATGTTAACATGAAGAAAAACTTCAAAGGGATGTTTTCAAGCATATTTTCCAGACTCCCAAGTTAAAAGAAAAAGGGTAGGATTTTTTCTCATTAAAAAGTTTGATAAACTTATGCTGAATTAAAAAAAAATTTTTTTTAATTTAATTAATAATTACGACCATATGTGATGTATTATTAGTTATAATTACTTAAACTTTTTTGTTAATTTTGCTGAAGTATTTAAAGAAATACGAACCTCGTGTTGGAACAAGAGGCGCGTGTTATCGTAAATAACAGCATCATAAAAAGCTTCGACAAATATGAATGATCAGAATGTGTATAAATAAAAAAAAATTGAATTGTGCGCTATATATTATTATATGTTATATTTAATATTCACCAAAAGGGTGAATTTAAAAAAAGAATAAATAATTATTTGAGTTAATATCTTTGATCATTTATGCGTTAAATGATCATATAATGCCTTTGATCTCGTGTAAAATGTGTTTTCTAGCATGCACATGTGTAGCCACGGCTCATCATGAAAATAGCAGTATCCAGTCTGATGCGAAGTGATGTGATGAAGTCAATGTATTTATAGTATAATGTACGATGTGCATCATTATAGTATTACGTGATGATGATAATGATAATAATAACAATAAAGGGGAAAGCAACCGTCAATCATTATTCATGCGAAAACTGATGATAAAAATAATTTTCTTTTTTAATAATTTTATAAAATTAACTACACGTTGTTTATTTGAAATAGATTACATGCGCTTACTCGATTTAACCTTGTCTCTAAAGAGCTGTTAATTTGCTTATAATAAAAATGAACTTTATGATATCATACTAGTAAATACTCAAAGACAACCATTTAAAATCTTTTTTTTTTTTTTTTAATTTTTAATTTTTAGTTTATTTCATTAATTTTTAAAATTTTGAAAGTTTTTTGCAGTGGTTGCTCATTAATTTGAACCGTTCTGTGTATTGAATATTCTGCTTTGATACCGGCTTTAGTTGAGCCTCTTCCAATATCGGTGTTTAATCCAAAAATGATAGTTTCAATTTCGCTACTGATTCACTCGTAAACTAATTGTCAGAAAAAACATTTTCCTTTTCCTTTTCCTTTATAACTTTTGGACAGAAAAATTTTTTATTTAAACAAACTCATTCGATAGGAGATAAAACACAGGATCAATGTAATTTATTTCAACTTGAAAGTGTTTTAAACAAACCTGAAAAATTTCAAACACCGACTTTTATTGCCTTCTGAATTCAGAATGTTTTAAAACAAAAAAAATTTTTTTTCTCGTTGAAGAATTTAAGTCAATAATTTTTTTTAACAAAAAATAAATAAAACAAATAGACGAAAATTTGAACCTGAACTGCAGATTAACACGTGTTTTTTTTTCATTCTCGCCTTCAACTTGGTAAGCAATTCCACATGCAGATTAAAATATCCTCTATTTCTTTTTTAATATTCTACTTCAGTCAATACTTTTTTGCTAATAAAACAAACACTTTTTCTATATTTTCTAAAAAATGGCCTTTTTTGATGGAAAAATTCCTTTAAAATAGAAGCTCTGCATGCAAATTTTTTTGTCACATCAGTGATTGAATATCAAAGAGAAAATATATTTGAATTTAGTCGAGGTAAAAGTTTTTTATTCTGGAGAGTTTGAGGAAAAATACAAAAGACATAATTATTGAGAAATGGAATGTGAGACAGTATAGATTGTTTGACGTGGTCAACCAAGAGTTTACAGAAAAGCAATCGTTTTATTTTTCTCCGGAAGCTTGAGACGACGACGCGAATCTTTGAATATAAACGAAACTACAGTGAAGACGACGCTTTGTAATTCATGGGCCAAGGGAAGGAAGTCGTAATCCCACACGCCTCAGAGCATCGTCTTGCCCCAAAGACTTTGAACTAGCGAACTATAGATACCACATGCATATATATATGTTCTTTTTATATTACACTTTGTTCCTTTTCTGTATCAACTTTCTCACTCTCTCTTTCTCTCTCTCTCTTTATTTTTCTTGGTACAGTACTTGACTCATGCTTCTCTCGAGCACGTGTCATATCGTAAAATCTGTATGATATCTAAGTAAAAATCGTTATACGAGTTTCTTAACGACATGTCGTTTACGTATCAACATATATATCATACGTGTATGTATTAACGATGGAGTATGCATAAAAAAAATATTTTTTACCTCTTGAGACAGATACATTGTAGCAGAGTACAGTGCAGGTACGGTGAGAAAATAAAATCTCACGAGAAAGGGGTCAAACGAGGGTAGTTAGCTTGGACTATAACCTAAGGACCTTACAACCCTCACCTCAATGGTCCCTTGTTACTCACGTTGTGCATAAAAAAACATTTTTTTACACTTACTTACTTTTTAATTTTTTTTTTTTTAAAGTTATGATTACGGTTTTTATTCAGTTCTTTGTTTGAAAAAAATATTCAATTATTTTATTTATTTTTCAAGTAATTATAGAGGCCAATTAATCTGAAGTTTAAGCTCACTAAGTGTACTTGAAGATGAATTATATTTTACTCTTATTCTTATACTTTACTACTACTAAAGTTAATTTATTCTCAAAATCGAGACTCCGTGACTTGGAGAATGAAACGATAGCCCAGCAATTCACTTAACTTCCTCGTGAATTTCTCGAGATCTTCTGCAGTTCAAACTAAACAATGCAAAGGAGAAGTACTACATTGTTCGTCTTGGTTCTGGATTATGTTTTGTTACCATTATACTCCAAAATTCTAAAAGACAAGTTTATGTAGAATCGTTTGCTCTGTCGTGGCAAATATTTGGTTGTGTACCTTTTACTTCAAATATTGTTTATATTTTACGACAATTAACCATAATTTACTATTATTACAATACTATTCATACTTTTAAGAAAAGTAATTAGTTTAAGAAGATATCGTTTACGGAAACGTTGTTTGAGTTGAGTATTAATATACTGAAAAAAAAATCAACTGAGAAATTTTTCTTGGTTCAAGAATTTTTCTTTTGAATCAAGTTAATTCAACAGATACATTTTCTTAACAATAGAAAGTAACTTTTAATGACTATACTATTGTCGAAAAATGTTTTTTGATGATGCAACAATACGTATTAATTTGAACAGTAAAGTTTCTGTCAACTATTAAATTTTGAATGACGCATACTTGCTTAACTTAATTATCTTGGTCATTATTACGCAGTCATTCAAAAGTGTCTTAGAATGTTACTTGATGTCAAATAATTAAACGTTCAGTTTTAATAAATTCAAATGTTAGTACGTGAGTAATCATTAGACAGTGTACTAATTAGAAGAACTATCTTCATCCAAAGAAATTATTTTAAATACAACCTGTTGTGTTAGTTAAGAAATTTCTTGTAGTCAATTCCGACTTCTTTATTAAAGAGACTTCTTTATTAAAGAGCGACTTTCTCCACTTTAAAATGATTTTGTTTTCTTTCAAGTATGATCGATGAAAGTGAAAAAAATTCTTCTTTAGCTAAAACTAATTTCGTGTTAAAAAATTGAAGTTTTTGAAAAAAACTATTCAGTTTTTTCTTTGTTCTTTCAGATTTAACATTTTCAACTACCTGACGTCAATTACCGTGAAGTTAATTGAAGCTGAATCGACCTGACAATACATATCCTGAGGCAAAAAGCTTAAAAAAGGTCATCCGGCAACCGGAATAAGAGTTAATTTTTCATTATTACTTCTGAAATTTAATCATGTTTGAGTAAGTTGATGAATTTTTTTTTGTATTTTGACGATCAAATAAAGATAAATGAATATCAAAAATATTAAAGTTTTTACAGAAATAAGCTAATTCTCTCTACTTCTAGAAGTATTTTATTCAAAAAACCGTGATGAAAGAAATATTTAAATTTCTTTTGAAAGCTTCAAGTGACTACTACCTTTTAAACTTATTGATTGACTGTATTTATGTTATAACTCAATCCGATTGATTGCCTGAAGAATCGGTGGAAAAAATTTAACATCTATCGACACACTCTAATACCTGATGAAAAGAGTAAAAATATTATAAAATGAAGTGAGAATAACTTAAAGCTTCTACTATTGGCTTTAATGTTTTTTTTTTTTCAATTTAAGCTAAATTTTTACTTAAAAATAACTAAAAAATTTCATAAAGCTATTCTATTGAACTGCAATTAAAAAACCGTTATATGCATTAATAGAGATTTGAAATTTTATTTATACTTTTGTACGAGATTGAACTCAAATTAAGAAGACGAAAAGTTCAGATTTCATTTTCAATACTTTACCACCAATAGAAATTACAAAGAATTGACAATCAATTTTTAATTTGCAATATATGTGAATTTAAAATCAGATATTCTATTAATTTTTTTAAAAGTCAATTATGCTAATATCTGTGACAAGTAATTTATTCATTCATCAATAATTCTGTTGTAAATTATCTGCTAACGTTTGCTGTTATAAAATCGATAAAAATTTAATTCCAAACGTTTTGAATTTTTGTTTTATTTAATTTTATTAAAAATATAATATTTAATTTTCATCGCAGATTGAAAAGATTTGATTACATAAATAAATTATGTATTTATTTATCAAGTAATCATATTTGAAAATGAAACGAATAGGTGCCGAGAACATCAATGTTGTAATCAATTCGATAGGAGAATGGTAGATGATACAATTTGATTGAATGCGCGTTCTACTGAGCAATATATTCCCTAGATTACATAAAACTTATTTGTGCATGAAATTTTCACGGAATTACTTTATGAAATTACATCAAATAAATTTCATTTAAAAAAAAACTCTCGTTATTATAAATATCATGTTTTGAAAAAAAAAAAAAAATCTTATTTTCTTCACAAAAATACTTTACATTGTTTTGTATGTAATATAAAAGCAGTGGAGAAAAAAATAAATAATCCACGCGTAGCTTTGAGCAAAACAAAAATAAATTTAGTTACTTTTTTATACTTTGTTTTTAGTTAAAGTTATAAAGTACATATATCTAGGTCTAAAACATTAATTAAACAAACTCGTTTGTACAAATAGTTCATAAATGTTGATTAAAAAATTTAGTCTTCAGTACAATATGCTATTGTTTATATAATTATGTAAACCATAAATTTAAAATGATATACTCGGGTAGAATAATGATATTTATTCAAGTATAAATCAAGACTGTACTATAAAGTATGCTTGTTTGTTAACCCAATGTTGATAAACATAGAAAAAGAGAAATGTAATTATGTTGTATCAATATTTACTGTGGACAATTTAGTTTACAAGTAAATGGATAAAAAAATTGTTAAACTGCTAATATTAGATAAACTGAAAAAAATTAATATCGATTCGAGAAAAATATTTAATGTAATCACACTTTTAAAAAAGTACTTAGTTCGAGAGAAATATTCATGATCGAATTAAATTGTTTTAAAGGGCAGTGTGTGACTTGGTTTAAGAATCCCTTTTTCTTGCCCTGGCTCATTTCTTTAGCTTGAAAAATATTACATATTCAATCGAGAATATGTTATCTTTACATAGTTATCTTTACTTGACCTCTACATGGCAAAAGTAATATTTCTACCTAGTTTCAAATTTCTGAGGCCTATGGTTCCTGAGATATTGTGATAAGTGACTATATAGATGGACATCTCCTTTAATCGGAGCCTATAGGTGGATGCGTGGAAAGGTGTAGGTGGAGGCGTAGAAAGGTGTGAGTGGGTTTTTAGCTAAATATAAGGGAAAGATTTAATATAATCCCTTTTCGTCCATTTCGATGAAAAAAAAAAAACAAAGGAATTGAAAGAAAATATCTGTCTTTTGTTTTTATTAACGGGAAAAATTTATATCAAAGTAAATCGTAAAAAAATGAGAAAGGGTTGATAAAATCCAAAAAATAAGTAGCCTATAACCATCTACGAAAAATTCTGCGTCGAATGGTAGCAATACCATCCCGATAGATTTAGTAATTTTAACGTGAAATGACGTCAAAACGAACCCTGTTTTTATTTATTTATTTTCTCTCTGACATTTAAATATTTTGCAAATTCTGTGTTCTTTCGAGTTTGAAAAGTTTTTAACTAATAAGCAACCATTTTTATCCGGAATAACACAGTGTATTTGAGAAAATAAATAAATAATTTGTTGCATTATTTTCGAATTAAAAATTAACTGTATTAATCATTAATCCCAGTCAGTATAATCGTAGATTAAGCTTATAGGTTGAGAATGTAATACCTTAAAATTGATGAATACGACTTATTTTGTTATAAAAGTAAATTTTACGAAAAAAAAAAATTTGGTTCATTTTTGAAAATTTGACATTTTTTTTTCAATTAAAAAAATAAAATTCAAAAAAAATTCGGTCCATTCCGGACTGTGCGGAAATAGTTGTCAAATTGATTGAACTTTCTTTTGAGAAAAAAAAATTAAAAAAAAAAAATGACATACTTTGAGAAAATGACATACTTTGAGAAAAAACACGAATATTTTGTCGAACTTATCGTATTTAATTTTTTTTTTGTATTTATTCAAAAAGTACATTTAAAAACAAAAATTTTGAAAAAAAAAAGCACCCAAAGGTCTATTTCCAAAAAAGTTATGGTTATTTGAAAATGAATAAGCCATTTTTGTGAAAAATTCATAACTTTTTTTGAGTTCGATAAAAAAATTTGAAAAAATTCTCAAAAATGTTTTTCAAAAGGTAGAAAAGAATAGAAAAGTTTCAGCTAAATCAAAAGGGGTCGGGTTCAAGAGTGGTCGATTTGGCATGGAATACCCCATATATATATATGTGTGGGTGTGTGTGAATCTCTTATAACTTTTGAACGGCTTCGCCGGTTTGAATGGAAAGTAAAGGGTGGTGTTCGAAAGGGCTTTACCAAATTTAGATTTTCTATACCACTTTAACCGATTCGAACCAATAGATTTTGAGAAATTAGTTGATGCGTTGAGAAGAAATCGATGAAAAGAAATTCTAGCAGTTTTTTTGTCTTCATTATGAAGTTTACTTCCATTTTAGCTGCCAAATAGCCTTTTTTTATACAACTTCGAAATTTCTTATCGAATCATTTTCGTTGTAGAAAAAATTACTACAAGTTCTCAAAAAATTGCATCGAATGCCGCCAATCTTGTCGAAATCGATCATTTCGTTCCTGAGATATGTAATTTTTGGATATTCCAAAAAAATATTTTTAATATAACTTCAACATTTTACGTCAACTCGTTTGATAGGTAATAAATAATCTTTTTGTGTTTGAAAAACTGCGTCAACAACCAATAGAATTACGTGCTCGAAGAGCTCGATAAAGAAGAAAAGTTGTGTTTCTGAGCTCGAAGAGCTCAAAACTTCAGAGTACATAATTTTTCAAGCGTTTTTTATATAGCGGAAAGATCCAGGGATGGCCTGCAAGATCAACCGTTTCCCAGATTTTTTTTACTTGAAACCAATCTGAAACCTATTTGAGATTATTTTTGATGATCTGTATGTATGAGAGTAGATTTTTGTGTCAATGTATGAGATCGCTGAACTCTAACATCATTCGACCGATCACCATGAAAATTGGCATGCATATGTATTTTTTCTTGACGAAGGTTTTTGCGCTATTCCTTTTATTGTAACTCGTCACTAGATTGCGTTGCATCATATTAACTTATGATCGATCGCTATGAAAATTGGTATAGTGAAAAAAGTGAATTTTTTCAATTAGTTTGGACTGTGTTATCTTGAAGAAAGAATAAAATATTGAAGAATAGATTTTTCTCAAATCTAATAGACTTTTTTAGTTCCGTTGAAACAAGACAATCTAAAATTGATAACGCATTTCCCGACTGACGAGAGGATTGGTTATATTTGAGCTTACAATAAACAATAGCAATTTCAACAGGATTGAAATAATTCTCACTCTGTTTAGTGGATACAAACTAGACGGTTTCTGCCCTCGGGAAGAAATCGATCTGTTTCTACCTACAAACAGTTGCATTGGTTTGAAATTGTCTCGTTCTGACTACCTAAATAGACATTGAAACTTAGAGTTCCAATGCAAGTACATATTACGAAAAAGATAGCGTGTGGCACGGAGTAAAATACAATTTCAGATTATAGATGAGCCAACCCTTGCATAGTTCAGGTTTTCAACACTTCGTCTAAAATCACCTTGTTTTATCTTTAGATATATAAATTCTCCATTTCCCGTTCTTCGATACTCTGCTGGAATGTATACTCAAATTGAATTTACGAAAACAAATAGAGTTTAAAGTATTCAAATTTTTATTGTGCTCTAGAGTAAACTCAAGAAAAGAAACTGTAGATCACAAAAATTATTAAGCTACTTTACAAACATTGTAGTTAACGAAAGTAATTTTTATTACTTCAATAAGTGTTTAATTAGCACATTGTTTTTTAAAAAGACACTGCATACATTCAATTATTGTGAGAAAAAATTTTTATTTTCAAATAAAAAAAAAGCGAATTAAGTTTAAAATTGTTTGACATCTTTTCTCTAATTGATAAATTATGAAGCAACATTGTTTCTTTAAATTATTACTATTTTTTTTTTTTTTTACTTTGATCGATAATGTATTACAGAGAAAATTTATAATATCAAATCTCAAGAAACAATAGTTGAGTTTAAAGTATTAAGTTTTAAAATCAGAACTATTATTTCCACTCTTCAAAAGAACTTCCCATGTAGGAAAGTTTGGCGGGCCCAGACTTGGCTCAACTTTGGGCCAGGCTTGTAAACCAGAGTTGGCCTAATCTTGATTTAATTCTGGAATAATAACGCTGGCCCAAGCCTGTTTACCAGGGTTGGACCACAGTTCTTTTTCAGCCCATGCCATTTGATAAAAAATAATAAAAAAAGAATTTTTTAAGGGTTACTTTTTTTTTATGTTAATGAAGAGCTAACGTAAGTTCAGACCGTTTGACTCTTGATTCAGACCTATTTTTCACTATCTATAGAAATAAAGTGAGAATCGCATTCCGATCTAATCAAGATTCGAACCCGAGCTGCGCGCTTGCTAGACTGATAACTAATCCCTACATCGTACGACCGATGAGTTAATGCACATCTCATCATTCTGATAAACTAAATCTATAAGTTGACGAAGTGTAACGGTTTATTATTTATATAATTTATATTATTTGATATTGTGTTTTGATGAAAATTAACTATTTTTTACAAATGTTTATTAGTTATTAGTTAAAAAAATGCAAGAGTTGAGTTCTTATATTACTTTAGACTTTGTACATTGTTCTGTATATTTTTAATATCTTATTATGAATTTTACTGTTTAAAATTATCAATATTGAAAATTCAACTGTAAATTACTATGTTTTAATTTTCTTAAGACCATATCAAATTTGACGATATGCCATTGTTTTGGTTAATAATAAATGTTCAATTTTGGCATTTGCTAACAAATATTCATTAAACAATAAATATTTACTATTTAAAATTCTATTACTTAATGATTAATTACTTTGGATTTTCCATTGAATGGCCAAGGCTAGGTTACTCAATTTTGGCTCAAGTATGAGTTGCCATTCAAAGACCATGGCTAGGCTTCCCAGCCTTGGCGAGAGATTCGAGTAATCATTGGGCTGGCCAAGGCTTGGTTGCTCAGTCTTGGCCCAACGCTGAGTTCTCTTGCCTCGACCATTCTATGGCAAACCAGTGTTGGCCCAGATTCGGATAGTCATTGGGCCAGCCAAGGCTTGGTTGCCCAGTACTGAGTCAGGCGAGGCCCCGTCATTTAACTTTGGCAGTTCCTACATGAGTTACATCATTTGATCCTGGTTTTTAATCAACTACATTTGAATTAACGTCAGCATTTTAAAAAAAAAGTCAAAAAATTATAATAAACCAATTCTAATAATAATTCATTAAAAGAAATAAATTATACTTGGAATATATTAAAAAAAACAATAAATAAATGAAAAGAAAATAGTAGAAAATTTTTAATTTATCTTCAACGAATATATACATAAAATACAGTTATTAAAATGAAAAAAAAAATGAAATAAAACATAGTAACTTTTAAAAAAAGTGTCATTCGGCAGCCGAAATGGAAGTAGATTTCATAAGAACATTTCATATCATAAAAATGAAAAAATGCGCGTGTAAGAAATTAAAAAATCTACAAGTGCATTTTTTCAAAAATTTAAAATTATCTCTGAAAATAGAATTCATAGCTAAATTTGTCATTAAGGACAAAACGACTGCAAAAGTAAAATTTCATAGAAAACATCCCAGAACAGACAATTTTTATCAGTCCAGGGATGTGTGCGAATATGTAAATTAAAGTTTATTTCGTCAGCTTTAAGATGCAATTAATCAGAATCGGATATCTCAATCCGTTTAAAAGTTATTTGAGAAAGAAGCAGCTAAAAAAAGCAATTTTCGGATTTACCAAATTTTAAAATGCTATAATTTCTAAACTAATAGACCGAATGGGCTCAAATTTGAACTCGACCTTCGTAATTAGCCATAGAATGAATATGTTTAGATTCATTAAAATCCGATGAGAATTGTAGACGCTATCGTGCCGACAAGCCCGCGTTATATCGTATATATATATATATATATATATATATAAATACATACATATATAAACATTTGAACCATATGTATTTTCTGATTCAGCTCGACGAGCAGAGTCAGAATGTAGCAGAATTTTTCGAAAATTCCGTCATGAGGACAAATGCAATAGTTAGATTTTTATGAAATCTACTAAAAAATATAGCATTATGTATAGATGTAAAGATGATAAAAATACACTCTTAACATGTAGTTAAAATACAAAAAATTTCCATAATCGCAGATGTGATGAAAAATAAAAAAAGAATAAGCTAAAACAATATAATTTTACATAAGTAAATACGATTTATTTCAATTTACAGTTCTTACGGTATAAAATCATATCTATCGAATGAAAACTCTATCTTTTTCTCTAATTTAATGGAGCTCGTAATTTTATTGTTGCGTTAACGAGCGCCTAAAATTGATTGCAATTAAGAACGAATAGTGTTTCATTACTCACAAGATACGAATACTGTACATACTCATACATGACGTTCTACTAGAATAATCTCGTTGAATACATTAAAAAAATAAACAGGAAAAGCGGTCGATCCTACATGCCAGCCGTAAAATATTCCACAGTGGACAAGCTTGAACAAACAATTTTCAAATTAAAAAAAAAAAATACCAACTGGTAGCCAAAATTTAAGGTTAAATTTCTAAATATTTCATTCTTAACCTTCGCAGTCATAAGCATTACAATGAAAAAATTCTTAACCCAATTTTAAATTAGAATAAGAAATTTCAGAATATCATGAATAAACGACGAATCGACTGTCAAAATTATTTGATCAACATTAACGTTATTTTTACAGAAAGAGAGTAGACTTTTTTCCCAGAAATTATTTGAGATAGGAAACCAATCGAAATAACACAAATTGGTAATCAAGAAATGTTACTTACCTGTTACATCGAAACTAATTGACCGATTTTGCTCATTTTCGAATTTGATTGAAGTAATCACTTGAAGAATAATTGTACCAAGTAACATCACGATCTTTAATGGATTGCCATTTAAATTATGGGATGACAAGACGGAATCTAATCCACATATTTACATTATATGTTCATCGAAACATAAATTAGAGAAAATTTACTTAATGACAGAGTATTTAATTATTTTTAAGCGAGAATTAAACAAATACGATTCAACTGGCACTAAAAGTAAGTCAAAGTTAGTCAATTAGTCAAAAAGTTAGTCAATATTCACATATTTAAGGAATCATTTTGGTTCCGGCGTTTGAAAAAAATCAAATATTAATTCTTTTTTTTTTTTTTTTTACACAGAAACTATTATAGTTATTTATATAAAATTTATTCGGCTCAACACTTACACTCTTGAATAACACAAAAAATATCTAACTTTATTTTTTTTATACTTTTTATATGAATAAACAACGGGCTAACGGAGCTCCTCTAAAAGTTGGTATGTCACTGACGTACATGACAACTTGATGACAGTTTGACTAAAATACAAAAACCAAAATTATTTATCTTCACTATATAAGTAGCCATGGCATGGTTTACGAAGATTATTATTTATTTATTAATAACGAGATGGCTGAGATTGAAAAAAATTAAAATATGAGCCCTTTTATAGCAGTTTTTAGTCCTAAAAAAATAGTAAAAATCAAAGCTTTGCTTTGGTTGTAACTCGTGCGATAGCTATTACTACTATGTAGAATATGCGGTTTAAATTTCATTAAGATCGGGTCAGTGGTTCTGAAGATATCATGTACGTGAACCAGTAAAACATAGTTCTGAGCGTGTTTAAAGTATTTTTAATAAAAAAATAAAATTTTACCTAGAATCAATCAGCGATGCCGGTACCATACAAAATCTCTTTGGCTTGTGTAAAAATTTGCTTTTCTTTCACTCGAAAATCCTCATGAATTTTGTAAAATAATATAATTATAGTGGTCCGATCACTTAGAAATTTTAATATAATACTTGTAGATATGTACTTTCAAAAAATGTAAAAAAGAAAAATAGTTTTTTTAAAAGTTACAAACAAGCATGATAACTTAAGAGTATTTTCGCTATTTCATGTTTCGAGAGTACATACACACATAACTTTTTGAACTAATGTTATTTTTTAAATATATTCTACCATGAAAGAGATATTATATAGTAATTTTTCAAAATTTTTCAAAACATGAAGACAAATGCAATAGTTAGATTTCTATGAAATCTACTAAAGAACTAGTCATTTTTCAAAGCTTTCTCTTAAGACAGTTTTTAAATTAAAGCAGAACATCGATTCAAGCCATGTTGACAAAGATAAGAAAAATTAATAAAACATAAAAATTTTACATATTGTCCAAAAATTATTCGAAAAAAAAAATTAACTTTCTAATGCGTTAACCAAAGATAATTGTCGAAAATATCTACCAATCAGATTTTGCAAAGTTAAAATTGATTTAACCGTACAAGACAAAGTTTACAATAAGATAAGCTAGTTCGAATATTACAATTCAAATTTTTGTCAAATTAAAATAAAAATAATTTAATTAAACATCCTAATGGGAAATATCATTAAATTCAATCATAATAACATCCATTCATTTGATTTGGATCTTTTGTACGTTTATGTCAAAGATGCTATTCATTATTCAAAACTAATTTATAATAATGCAATTACATTGTTGTAACTTAATAACAGAGAAATAATAGTATCTCACTAAAAAATGGATAAATTACTTGTATGAAAGTTTTAGTAACAATTGAGTTTACCAAAGGACGATAATAAATGATACACTTGAGAAAATCGACTATTGTGATTGTCTGATGTGTATTGGTGTCTTGCATATTCTACCACTACATTTATATAAATATATATGTATACAAGCAATAACTGTAGCATGAAGCTGCGCGTGTAATAAAGCGCAGAAACCTACACCAATGAGTTGAGTATATCCTAGTTTGCTAGTTCTATTTGGAATTGTATTGTTGATATAATCCACTGACACTGTATTGTTGTCAAGACATCAGAAGTCTTTGTCAGCGAGATCAATTATGAACATAAATGGTTAATTTGCTAAGATGGCTAATAATAGCCGCTAAAAACTAATTATATCATAAACCACCCAATAAATAGAGCTTTATACCTTTTAATTATAATTATTTTTATACACATTTAGTTTTTTATCTATAAATTTATTGTGATTGGAGTTTAGGGTTTAACGTCTCTTCGACAAATAAAATTTATCAGTCAGGGAGATTATGCGATTTATGATATACGTTTTTACTACTATACTGATTGAGAGTACCAGAGTGCAAATACTCTGAACGAACTGACGAGAAGCACTATCACTATCAAAAGAATCGATACCTTGGGTCAGAGCTCAAGTCCTGATAATCCCGCGAAATAGAAGTCGCTGTATAAAGGGTAAAAAAGGCAGATAAAAATAAAGCAAATAAAAGGCACCGGTACCTGGAATCCTGGAAAAGTTAACTTGAAAAGTCGCACCGATCTTTTATATATACTCTTTAATACTTTCCTTAAATAAAAAGATCTTTGACATTACTTTCGATGATGCTTTGAACAATATTAATAGAGGATTTGAGAAACGAAAAACTATAATAAATTTATTAAATTTTTTTTTCGTAATAAAAAAGTTATCTCAATTTTATTATTTCAATGTCCTTGAGAATTTTTCATTATAAAATAAATATCGTACATAATATTAAATATTAAATATGAATGAACTTTTTAACTCTTTTCAGGACATAAAATCTATTGAGGAAGATTAAAGCTCTTGTCTAATATTCGCTATTTTCTCGCCTCAATCGTCTGCTCGTAAACTCAAAACGATTATCGCTGATGTGAAAGCACAGAGAGTAGAAAAAAAAAAGAGACGGAGAGTGCTGCGAATGAAATAAAGAATGTATTTTGTTTATGTCTCATATATATGTACGTTAAGGCATAAAAGATAAAAGAGGATGAAAAAGGGTAGCGAAGACGAGGCGAAATTTGAAGATTGTCTCGAGGTAGTTGAGAAAAGTCTGAGATCTGAGGACGGATTATAAAAGCTTTTCTACACCTGTATCACCTGTCAAGGAACTGAGCCTGCCACAAACGTCTCGTATTTCGAGATAGTACCACACGGTTGAACGTGACTTGCATCCAAGTACGTATAATGACATTATAATTCAATATATATTTGTTATATGCTTGACTTGCATTAACATAGTTAAAAAAATTGGTAAAAGCTTATATAAAAAATTAAAAAAAAAAAGAAGTTTATTGTTGATGATTATTTACTTAATTTTCATATTATTTCACGATATTTTCTTTTACTTGCTAAATTTAGCATCAGCAGACATTAATTAAAATAAGAATGCAAATATTGCAAACTTCAAATTATTCGAGATAAATCGAATCGAATCAGTCGATTTAAATTCCCAAAACAATTTATCTTCAGAAAAAAATTCCATACAGACAAAGACTGTGAAACTATTGAAGATTGCGATACCAGGTCGCAGGAATTTCGCTCACAGGTTATTTTCGAGATTTTTTTGATTCCGGATAAATTTTTCTAATATATCAGGCGTTCAAAAAGTATTACATACTCCCACAGTGATACGAGGAGTGTACGATTATCCGATATTTCGAACCTTCCAAGACGAATTGAATGTTATAATAACTTGATTTAAAATCCGATTAGTTCGAACTATTCGGACCTTTTGAATAATTTAATATTTGACTCAAATTCTCTTATTTGATTCAATTCAACTCAAACAAGATTTGCCCACCTTTAAATTATAATGCATATATGTCAAGAGGGAATTTGCCGATTTGTATCTAGATTTACAGAAGATTGATAAAATATATTTTTTTCTTGATGAATAATAATTCAATGACATCAAAATAAATATCTATTTTAAATACCTACTCCTTTACATATAACATTAATTTATTGAAAGAAAAAAAAATGAAATAGATTTCTTATCAAGTTATCATATTTCGAAGCTACATGTTCTTCTATACTGCTTAACAGGAAAATTTTCTTGGTTTATTTTAAAGTTTTTTCTTTGTTTCTATCACACTGCATTAATTTTTGAAAAATATATCATTAATAAAGATTAATCTTAATCCTAATTAATTATCTGAATCAACGAAAGCCTAACAATGAAAATAGTTGAGGAGAAAAGGCAAAGAAAATTTTTGCATAATAGAACATTCGTTAATGCTTTGAATTATGAATCCTGCAAAGTATAATTTAATTTAATTATAACTGAAGTTATTTTAATCATGCAGGGATGCTACGCAGAAAAGACGGGAGTTGGTCGTGATGTCTTGCTACAATTGCTGTGGTTGTTGCTACGAGGAAGAAGACGATCACAGAATTGAGCAATCAGGAATTTCAAGTGGTTACAGTCGTGCAAGTAGTACTTACAATCACAGTGATAACAGTTCAAACAGTGATAACAGTCTTAGAATTGCATCAGGTATCTCAGCCTTCTTATCTCTTATCATCGTATCCGTAGCCATTGGTACGGGCGAGTGGCTTTTCACAGAGGAAAAGCTACCGAAAGCTTTCTCGTCGAACGCTTCTGTCGAACCGGACTCTAAGGTGACTTACAGTGGCCTCTGGAGAGTCTGCGTTGCTACAAGTGAGTTATCCTCTAGCAAGCTTGCTCCCCATGGTGCATTTATCCAGCCGAATAAAAGCCGCCCCTATTAAAGCTTCAATGGCATTATTTTCTTTTTTTCCTTTTTAATCCTTTTGTTTTTGAAAAACCTATTTGCTGCCCACTAGAAAATAAGTCAAAGTGATTAATCAAATTTAACAAAGGATGGTTCTATGTTCAGTCATTAAATCATTGAATAATTATTAAAAATTAAATGGAAAAAAAATTACAGTAAAAATTACGATGGAAAATATTGAAGTATAGGGCAATACTTTTGATATTGTTTATGTTGCGATGCCTGTGTCATCATTTTTACAGTATTTCTATATTGAAAATCGTTTTTAAAATAACGATCTGCAAAAAGAAACTTTTTACTACAAGAACAAGAGAATATTATAAAAGTCATAAGTCATGGATACGATTGAAAATAAGACTCTATGGAGATAAAATCCATATTGTGTAATTTATTCGTATGCCCGGAAAAATATTTTAACATTGAAATTTTATGAAACTTTATGCAAAAAATGGCTTAATAAAATTTTATAAAATTGTACAAAGTTTTATAAATTTAATAAATAATTTAAATGAGACTATGATTTTACATTTGACTCTTGCAGGATCAATAGTACTATCTTAAGTTCATAAAGCTGTATTGATTAAAAACTTTTAATATGTTCTCTGTTTTGAATAATATAAAGATTTAAATTGCCGAATTAAGTATAAGTAAATAATCAAAAGAGTTATGTATTGAAATAAGAACATTTTCTTTGAAGCATAATAGAAGATACCTAAACATGATAGTTTTATCAGCCAAGTCATGATATTTTATAGTACACTCAAATTCGGTTTATATTTATTTTGATAAAGAATTTGATTATCACACAATATTAATTTATAATAGTATTGATAAGCATATTAGTAAGAAAGTGAACTATGTATACTAATAGTTTGCTGACATCGTAATTTTTTCTAAAACGCACACACATTGAACTTAAAATACATAAAAAAAGTTATGATTTTTTTCTCTATAATCAACAGCAAAACAATTAATATTATGATTTTCTTTTTGCATAAAACTTTTGATGAATTGATGGAAAACTTTTCCAATAAATTTAAAATAAAATCAATATCTGAAAGTGAACACTTGGTAGATGTTATATTTGTTAAGTGTTAGTGCTTGAGAAACCCTCGGTAGTAATGCAAAGATATGAGAGAGGGAGTGGAGGAAAAGGAGGAAGAGAAGAAGGTCAAACAGAAAGGGATGTCAGGAGAAATGAGGAAATGACTCGTTACTTGGCGTACCGGAAACCACCCTTCTTCTCTTTCCGTTCTGACTGTTCCCTAGTCTACGAGAGGAAACGTACCTCAGTGGAGATAAAAAAAATAAAGATAGAAATAGACAAAAGTACATACCTCAAACCACGAGGGAGTTAGAGGGAAATCACGAATTAAAAAATTCTCGTAGTCATGGGTAATTCCATTTGGAGTTTCTAATCGAAAAAATTCAACTTCTGTACCATGAATACTCTAAAATATTTATTTGCACTTTATTCAAGTGTACATTTGCTCGTTGGTAACCATCTCATGCAGTCAATTGAATTTTCATTTTATTTTTATCAACGTTTTATTCAATACTGAATTTTAACGACTTTAGACCTGAATTTAAATTTTCGCTTCACTTTTATTATCAATAGTAAATCTTATTTGATGTCAACCGTTAGATATGTATGATATTTGTATTCCGAGCCAATATTAATACTTTTCAGAATATCTTTATCAATGTACATATCGATGTAAATAAAAGTCTCCGGGTCAAATGTCTTTGGCCATATGCATACAAAATGATAACGTAGTACTATAAGGAGCATTCGATTCCCGATTCAATAGTAGTATTTTTGTTTTGCTTTTTCTTATATTTTTTTTTTTTACATATATATATGTATATATATATATATATATATATATATATATATATATATATATATATATATACATATGTTTTCTAGCAAAAAATAAGTCATGGTTGTGTATATTTCGAGATGATAACCGGAAAAATTTTTTTTCAAGACTTAAAAGAATATTCTCTAATATAGTTCATAGATAAGCACCAAAAAAAGAAAAATCTCGAAAATTTTGATTTTTTTATACTGTTAGACATTTATTAAAATAGATATTCGATACTTTCACAATTAACAAGCTTGCATTCGCAACTTTAAAATTTTTGTGAATCTGAGTAGATCGCCTCATTAAGAAAAGGGATTTAAAATGATTCAAAACAATTTAAAACCATTTGATTTTAATATTATTTAGATTTACATTTAGCATTAAGGTAATATTTCCAAATCTCTTCTATCTCACACTTTTCTATCTCACACTCTTCTATCTCACTATATCTCTTCATATCTGCGAGCATCTGACCTGCCATATTTTAACTTCCCGCTAAGAAAATTGAAAATTTTGAAAAATCGGGAAGTAATTGGTTTTATCCTGTTTTCCGAAAATCGAGTTTTCATTGGACATACGAAAACTATTTCATTGAGCTCGGAGAGCTCAAAAACGTCACAAGTGCAATTTCAAGGGTAGGTACGGAATTGGCAGGAAGTTGCAAGGACGGCTTTAAGAGTCAACCGTTTTCCTAATTTTTTTTTATCTACATTGATCTACGTAACTTAGTGACTAGAGGTATGAGTTTGGATTCTGGTATTTGCTGGTATCGACTATTGAATTAAACCTGGTTTAAAAAGAAAATAAAAAATTATATAAACATTGAAAATAATGATATAATACTCTTCAAAATCCGGATACATTAATACAAACTTCAGTTCTCAGACTACGGAAGTGAAATAAGATTTTGGAATGAGAGGTTTTGCTGCAATATGCATTGCCTATTCAATATTTCTTACTATAAAATCTTTTGATTTGTGATTTTCTTCTAAATCTATAATGATCTCAACTATTTTTATTTTTTATTTCTACGCTCAAAGAGCGTTTTCTCTCGTAATCTAGATACAGGCGGAAAACCAATGTTCCGGTACGGAAATGAGTATCTAGCTCTAAAAGGATCTTCCTTTTGCCAATCTCATATTATTAAATTTGAAAATTTTGTAAAAGCAAATGAGATATTTTCTATAATTACAATTATTTTTTTAAAATCATTATCGTTTTATTCAATAATCGAGATTTTGTTATTTTGATTGAAACTCAATCGGACATTTAAAATATTTTATGTTATGTTATTTTTTCAACTTTTTTTTTAACAATTATTTTGTATTGAATTTTAGAGCTATTTGTTCTTGGCATGATTTTTTTTTTTGAAATCTTGCATTTTCCACCAACGAAAAAAGTTCGAGCAATGGTTTAAATTAATTGAAATGGAAAAGCTTAATTTCATTGTTTGATAATAAATAGAAAAGGTTCAATACCAAACACGAAAAAAAGTATAAAAAATGGTTGATCGGCAGGCCATCCCTAGAACTTACCGCTTTTTTCGAACTTGAAATTCTCGAAAATCTTCCTATTGATTGATTTTTGAGCTCTCTGAGCTCAAAAATTCAGAAGGTATACCAAAAAAACAATTATTTAGAAATTTTTAAATGGCTATCACTTTCGAACACCTCATTCGATTTTGACTTACTTGGCGGCATTCGACGCAATTTTATAAGTTAAAAAAGTGTCTCTAAATACTGAAGTCAATTAGTCAAATATTTTGAAAGTTATTTCAAAAAAACTTAAAAAAACTTTTTTTTGAATTTTTATTTTTTGAATATCTTTGAAACGGCTCTACCGATTAACTTTAAAATCTGATAAGCTTGTAACGGGTATATTTTCAACATTTTCAATTTTTTTTCACTAAATCTCCGACTCGAAATTTGCTCGCCGGAGTCCAGGGTTATAAACGGGGATTTATATCGAAAAATAACGAACTAAATATATAAAACAACGAAACACTTCATTTTAATTAATAAATTAAAGAAAGAAAATCTATTTATTGACCTGTATCATGTTAAACAATATTATGAACAATATAGTCAAAATTAAACAATATAAACAATACATAAGAACACTTTTTACACACATATTCACCGTTCGAAATCAACACACAATATAAACAATATAACCTAATACAGTATAACATTCTATTCAAAACATACACGTCGGTAATCACGGTTCCAAACTCAAAACGCGGTCTATACACAACTAGTTCCTACATAACACCCCCCCCCCTCAGGGTGACTAGTCGTCAACCCTGGGGGTCCTAAATTCTTACCCGGAGAACGAGTGGAGAGTATCCTTCTCGTCCCCACCTACACGGCTCACGATCACCTACCGTACCTCAGCTGAGGGCCTTGGCACGGAGAGTAACTCTTTCATCCGGTCGGTCTCTGGTACTTACCTGGATCTTGGTCAGACTCCAGGTAGAGTATCATCCTCTCGAATCACTTGGTGAAGAGTATTCAACCAAGTGATTCTCCAGAGAAAGAATTCCTTCCCTAGTCTCGGTTTGGGTGCTTGGAAAGCAACCCTTTCCTAGCTACGCGGTGGCCAAATTTCTACAAATGGTCAAGTCAGCACCTACCTGGTTCCTGGTCGGAGACGAGGTAGGAGTTCCTTGGTTACTTCCTGGTGAATGGTCTTCTACCAGGAAGGTTGTAACCACTGGGAAACTTGGTTG
>JZSA01000364.1:0-23501 GCA_000956155.1 Cotesia vestalis | reverse complement strand
CACACGCGCGCGCGCGCGCGGCTGGACGTCCAGCCGGAAATAGTCACAACGGCTTCCTATGACCACAAAACGTGGATATCTGATGAAAACTCATTCTTAAAATCTAGAAATTCCTACTTTTTAAAATTATTAATTTTTGAAGTGGGAAATTATAAATAAAGGCTGGAACATGATCCATTCCTGTGGTGGCAACATGAAATAATCATGTTACAGCACCATGATTTTCGTGTTGCAGTAACAGGACAATCTTGTGGTAGCAAAATGAAAAAATCATGTGGCAGTGTGTTAAATTAAGTGGCACTCTCTTAAAAGAAATCATCGGAATTTCATTGGTTCACCAGTGGAATTCCACTGATTCAATCAGTGAATGACAATTTCACTGGTGAATCAGTGAAGTTCACTGGATGAATCAGTGAACAAAATATCTGCGCGCATGCACGCTGTTATGTCCACTGGTTAAATAAGTGGAAATCCACTGATTTCTTTTAAAAGAGTACATCCACATTTTCTGGACGCAACGGGAAATAGTGTAGATTCCTATTCATCGTTTTGCGACGAGTCGCATCAACAGTATAATAACTTGAAAAATCCTCTTCTCTTTTATTCATTTGATTTTTGTTTTTTTTTCCTATGACGAACTTTTATTTCTTATCATTACTCAATACCAATTTTTTTATTGTTTTTTACGATAGGTTTATTGTCGCTGTTTGCGATTCAAAATACGCTATTATAAATAATTGTTTTAACTAAGATCAGTATTTTTATTTATATATCTAGAAAATCAATATTCTATGCACGATAAGGGACAAACTTCAATAAAAAAATATTTTTTATAATCAACATTGAAATTTTCGGTGGTAGAACTTGAACTGAAAAAAAAAAAATATACTTCTATCGAATCTCAACAAAAAATTCTTGAATCAATTGATTTTTAAGTAAAATTTACTCAAACCAAGAATAATTTCTTAGTTTCACAACTTTTTCTCTTGAAGATAATTATTTTTTTTTTTTACAGTGTGAACATTTATAATAAAATACATCAAATAGTCTAATAATTTTTTTTATTATTATATTATATATAAATATATAAATATTTTAAAGTGTAGACGGAAGGAAAATATTGCTCAAGTTTTTTTTTTACAATTTAACAGTTTTATGAAGTCTGTCTACTTTATTGCTATGACGTTCGTGTAAACTTTGCACCTCCATCTGCTGAAACTTTAATTTCTTCGCGTTCCACTATATACTTTTTTATCTGTACGTATATCTATGTAGAGGAATACTGGCTGATGAAAGAAAAAAAAATCCGTAATATATATTTTTGTTGAGCTCAACTTTATCCCATTTAAACCTGTCAAACTTTAATTATTAATCCATTCTGTTAAACAGCTTTTCAAAGAAAATTAAAACAAGAAAAGTTCAATTACCAGTAATGAATAACTTAAAATTTTTGATCATTACACTCCATTATTTTTATAATACATTTTTCGGCTGTTATATACCAGTATCAAAGCTCGATTAAATTTTTGTTATAAATTCTATCCGGCTGGGGATAAATCTTTTTATTTATCTGCTAATGCACGTCAATAAAAAAATAGAGGTAATATTTTAAAAAATGTAGATAAAAGAGTAACTCACTTTTTGGTACCTGAAATTTTTTCCCTCCATCCATTTCGTGTATTTTATTTTCCAATAATAACTATAAAAGTTTTATGGTCCTATTAAACATTTTTTAGCGTCACACATACATTACGAGTGTTCAAGTATTGACTACTTTCCAAACGAAGAGTATAGTCCAGATCCCAGCGATTCAACTATGGCCATACCATGTAAGTCTATTTGTAACCAGTGCAGCCCTCGCCAGGCATCGATTTCATATTTTTTTAATGTAGTTCTGCTATTATATGTGACACTTCAGATTTTATGTTTGAAATTTGCTAAAAAAATTTTTAAAACGATTGAAATTGCCAGCCAAACCAAGAGCTTGAACATATAAAAGTTTGAAACTTTTCAAGCATTAAAGAATTATCGTCATATCAATCAAAGGGAAAAATGCTAGTTATAAAAATACAACTGAAAAGTGTTTATTAAAATTTGATCAGTATAAATGACATTAATTAGTCTTCAAAAGTTTTTATAATATCTGTAATTATGTAAATTTTTATTGCCTCACAGGCTTATTAAATTGAGAAAAAAAATAGTAATTAGTTGAGTATAGAATTCACAATACTTCTACATCAAAATGATATTTAAAATTTTTTTCGAATAACTACATATTTTTTTCTTAGTTTGTTATAGATAAGATTATTAAAAAAAAATTTTTATATTGAAAACTGATATCTTTGAAATTTGTTTAAAAGCGAAAAAAAATACTGAAAATCAATATTAAAATTTTGTTAAGGTGAAAAATTTTTAAATTAATTTAAATAAATGTGCTGTGAAATAAAATCATTTGAAAAAAAAATTTTTTTTCTTTAAATATTTATTTTTCGATATTTAATTTCCGAAAATAGGATGGACATAATTGAAAGCACTCACTAAAAAAAAAAAAAAATAATACAATCAAAAATTTAGAACTTCAAAATTATACTTGTGCACGAAATTTGTTTTTTTCATCTCGTCGCTACGTGAGTTTATAAATGAAAGTAGTACATGCAACAAAGAGAAATACCTGCATGGTAAACCTGAAAACTCGATCGAATTTTTTAAACATCAAATTTTTAGAAAGCTCAAACTCAGTATAATTCTTCACGAGCCAAGTAAAATTAAACATTAATTTATCTTCAAAATATAAAATTTAACTTGCATTTATATTGTGAAGAAAGTTCTTAAAAGTTAAATTTGAAAATAATTTTAATGAAGAAATTTTTAAAATATGGATATTTGATATGTTAACGTCTTTGTTTTTTATAAAATTCGATATTCCTTAAAAAATTTATCGACAAGATTATTTTCTATTATTTGATAATATTTTAGACGCTGTCACAAAGTCCGCAATGTTCTTCTTCATAGCAACATTGCTACTGGTAGTTGCCGAAGTTTGCTACTTTGCTGCCCACGTATCCCGTCCAAGGCACCAGCTGTGTGTTTTCGTAGCCGGGGTGATCTTCACCATTTGCGGTAAGTTTAGCATGTTTTGCTCAATACGTGGAATATCTGGGAATACTGAATAGAACCAAGTAAATAAATCTCTTGGGGATAGTTCTATCATCCCACCATCAACAATACTCGCATATATATTAGGTTCATGTTTATGGTATTGTTAAACAAACTCATGTAGAGAGAGAGTGAAACACAATAATTGTCTTCCCTCGGGCATTTTTCATTTCCTTTGAAATATATATATTGCGAACATTTTATTTATTTTAACGATGTTAACAATTTAGCTTTTACTATCGCAATGTTTCTTTTTGGACTTTAATACACGATTTGATTTTAAATTTTATTCAGTTTCAATTAACGATAAACTCTGATTGCACAGGCTTGCTGATGCTCGTCGGAATGATCATGTACATATCTGTGTTTAAAGCGGAGGTTGGAAGTAAATTAAGACCCAGATCATCTTTTCAGGTTAGTTAAATACTTAATAATTGAATCTCATTAACTTTTTAGCTTGGAATCCTCATTTAGTAGAAATCATTAAGAAAATTACTTTTTAATTCCTCCAAGGGTACTGAAGATTTTACTTAATTTTTTTTTTTGAGCTAAACTAATATTTCGTTTTAAATATTTTCAGCTTCTCAATTTCGCTTTTTTTATCTGTTAGACGTAGCAAAGTTACTAATCACTGATTGAGAAAAAATTCCATCCAATCGCACCCGAAATTAATAAAAAGTTTGATAAATCCAAAAAATTACATTCCTTAATCAAACACTCACACTTTTAATTTTTCGAAAATTTTATGTTCAAACTATAAAAAAAATTGAAAAGATAATCACAATAATGTTAATTAAAAATTTATTTACTGATTTATTTATTTTTATACGGATTCCCTTTTTGCGATTAAAGTAAATCGTCAGAAGAAACAATAAGAGACCATATTACCGGCGGTCACCAGGCGACGTCACAATTGAGTATAGTATCATCTGTCTTAAAGCTCTATTTAGAAATAAATGATATCGCTGCTCAAAAGACCGAAAATTTCGGGATCTCCCAGCCGAAAAAAATTAATTATAACTATACAAAACAATATTAAGCTGCTATTTACATTCCGCAGTTGCCTATATGATAGATGAGGAAATTAAAAAATAAATTAAGTTGAAAAATTGACATTTTAAAAAGTTATCGTGTTTACTTCTTCACAGGACTTGTTAAATCCACACCATAAGCCATTAAAATCAATTTATGATGTAAAAATAGCAATTAATCGATTTGAAAAAAATTTTAATAAATTTAACAATTATTTTTCTTTTTGCCAGTGTGTTTTTTATGTCAACTTTGTGCATAATGGCATTGTCAGATACTATTTAAAATGACAAAACGCTGAAATCTTGATTTTTAGGCACTAGCAGAATATGCCTACATGCTTCACAAAAGCATACAAAAATTGGTTTTTATATTTTTTCAGCGATGGTCATTTATGATGTAAATAATTGAGAGAGTAAAGAAAGTTTTGCAACCAGCCTGTTATTATTTTGAAAGGAATTTTCGCAGTTAAATTTAGTATCATCACACGAGAAAAAAAAAATAAATGCTGCAACAGGATTTTATCATGTTGCTCCGATAAGATCAGTCCTGTCACTGCACCAAAAAAATCCTGTTGCTCCCACAGAACTGCATCCTGTTTCAGCACCTACTTTTTCCGTAAAGAAAATTCTTGATAAAAATTTGTGCTTTTTCTCCGTCTTATATACTTTTTAGTAGTCAATTTCTTTATAGTTTTATGGCAGTTTTGAGTAGTTCATTTTTTTGTTCGTATTAAAAGTATCATTAATAAACTAATGGACATGTCTATTCATACGTAAAAAAGTCCTGATAAATCCACACTGCGTAAATGTAAGCCCCCTTATATTTTTGTAAGTTTGAAATAGAAACTTTTTATAGTAATTAGTAGAAAAAAATCCAACACCATGTGATTTATCTGATTAACTTTATTACGATGACTTTAAGAATTCCCTCGATTTTAATAGAATTATAATTGTTAATTATCGTTACAAAAATTGAAAAAATAAATTTTTCAAACTGCCAAATCATCATCTAACCACTATAGAATGGCAAAAACTCTTAAAATATAAATTGTAGAAAAAAATTACAGAGACCAAAATTGTAGCTTAGGAAATTTCCTATGAAAAAATTTTCTATTTAATGGGGCTAGCTTCGATATTTTATGAGATTTGAAAATTTAATAAGTGTGAACACATACGAAATAGCGAATCCTTATTTGATCACTATTAAAATTTCTATAATAACTCCTAAATTAATAATTTTATGAAAGAATCATACGAAACAAAAGTTGTAGCTAAGAAAATTTCCTATCGAAAATCTCATCACGTTATAGGTCTATCTTAAATATTTTAGGCGATATAGTCATTTAAGTAGAGCGTTAACAAGTCGCCAAATAAAAAATCACAATCCAGTCCTCATAAAATGGCAATAACTACTAGAATATTGATGTTAGGAAAAAATTATGAGACTAAAATTGTAGCTTAAAAAATTTTCTAAAAAAATTTTTGTATGTTATAACTCTTTTTCGGCTATTTTAGGAAATATCGCACAAATATCGTTGACAATATAAAAAATCAAAAATGGAGCTGTATTAGAAATCTTGAAGGTAAAGAATAAAATTACTAAAAAAAAAAAAAAATGAAAATTTTATTCAGAAATTTTCATGAATTTCTTACAATCATTGATTTCACAAAACAAGCGACAGTCACCTGTACTTTCTAGGACAGAATTCGTTGTTATCGTGGAAGAAATAATACATATTACGTTGTTCAACTTCTGATGGGTCGTGATTGTCCTGAAACATATCAACAAATGTAATTATAATTATTGTTAATAAATGAAGAATTTATTATTTAACGTCAAATTTGGGCAAGGGGAGGGAGGAAGAAAAGATAAAGGGATCTAAGTGGAAGGACTAATCAGTGGGACGTTCTTTCGTTCAAAAACCGAAGAAACAATTCGAAAAAAAAAATCTGGGTTCAATTCCAATCCCCGTAATTGAACCTGGATTTTAAAATCCGCTCTAAGAACTCTCCTAGTTTAGTGATCGAGTCATTTAATTTGATCTTATACTCACATGAAATATTCCTTTGTAGCAACTTATAGTCAAAGGCGTCTTTTGATTCGTCCAAACAAATATTGTACAATATAACAATGCGTCGGACCAATCAGTCTGATATTTAACAAGTATAGTGTATCTTCTTTCATTGTTTATAACTTGAACTCGCGCACAAAAAACAAGCAAGTCGTTTCTACTTTTCGCTCCTCTGGTTCTTCCTTCAGAGACTAATTTGTTCCAGCTGTCGTTGGCAAATTTAATCACATCAGGATCATTTTCATTCAATTGTAATTCGTATGAATATTTTTCTTCTTCAAAATTACAATTATTTGTTGAAGATGACAAAGAAAGGCTTGCTGTCAAAATTATCAACAAAAAAAATATTTTACACATTTTTTTTTATTCATTTGTTGTCGGTGACTTTTAAATAGAATAACTGAAGCTCAATAAAATGAGCCAATCAATTAAATACCTTTTAAAGAGAAATGAATGGTAGCCAGTGTACGTAAAGATTTTACGTCATTGATATAATCTTTTAGATCATTTTAAATTCTATAAGTGGTTCATTTGTCTTGAAGGCATTATTATTAAAACAATTAGTAGGATTGCTATCAGCAATATGACGTCTCTTACAGTTCTTCATGAACTTTTATTAAAGATTTAAACGTCACAATTTTGATCAAAATGTAGTTTCTAATAAGTCTTAAGAATGTAGAATGCGCGACATTAAAAAGAAATCAGGAGTTCTTAACGAGCTCTTTTTTCTGACTTGAATAGAATTTTTACCTAAAATCAATATCTTAGGAGTTGTTGCTATTTATATAGTGACTTTTATAGTATAAAAACACTTTTTTTAGGAAATTTTCTAAGTTACTATTTTGGTCTCATAATTTTTACCTCAAATCAATATTTTAGGAGTTATTGCTACATTTTATTTAATTGAAAAGTATAAATCATTATCATAGATGTGACATAAATAAATCGACCCCGAAAAATGTATCTAATTAATGTTATTTTTATCACTACGGGGTCTTTTTAATTTTTTAATTTATTATTAGCAGTCTTACCTTACCTTTACCCTTTCTTCTCCATATCTCTTAAAATATTAAGGATAGATGTATAATATAAAAAAATTTTCCATAGAAAATTTCTTGAGCTACAATTTTAGTCTTTTATAATTTTCTTCTAAAATCAATATATTAGGAATATAGCAATTTGAGTAAATTTTGCAAGATTAAAAAACAAGAATTCAATACAAAATTAAGCTCAGTTATTAAATTTTTTTTATCAATGTACAAATTATATCTTTGATCATATGTGAACAGTAGGGTGTGCCAAAATGTAACTTCCGTGAGAAACCTTTTAAAATTAAAATTTTGAGTTCCGCTTTTAACAGCAGCTGTGTTTAGGCCTTTCTGAGATATTTTGGGGTGAGAGGATTTATTTGATTTTCATAGAATTTTTAACAGGAGATTAAATTAGGCACTTCCGACCAAATTTTGAATTTTCAGCGGAAGTGCCCAAATTAAGCTTCTGTTAAAAAATTCTATGAAAATCAAATTTATCGTCTCACCCCAAAATATCTCAGGAAACGCCCAAACGCAGCCCCTGTTAAAAGCGGCTCAAAATTTTAATTTTAAAAGGTTTCTCACGGAAGTTACATTTTGGCACACCCTAGTGAACAGGTATAAAAAAAAACTCAAAGACTTTTTTTGTGTTAATTAAATTATATTTTCAGGACATAAACAAAAGTGTCTCAAAAATTAATAGATCTTATTTTTTTCAAGAGCCGGTCCCTATGATTGCAGCTTTTCATTTCTCTTCTAAACAAAGAAGATTTAAAAAAAAACGCTCTGCTACGTAAAAGATTATTTAATTATCTATTTTATATCAGAGCGTTTTTTCGAAATTCTCAGTTGTTTAGAAGAAAAACATAAAACTGCAATTAGCTTTATCATCACAAGTGCAACAAGGATAGTACCGTTTCTCGCCGTGAGTGCGACGCGAGAAAAATATGGGATCGGCTATTAATAAAAAGAAAATAAATTACAAAAAATTTATCATGAGATTGTGATTCAAAAAGTGCTTTTTAATTAACTATTATATATAATATTTTTTTCATAAATTTGAATAAAAATTCAACAACATATCTTGAAAGTTTTAATAACCATGTCGGAAAAGTAATAAAATAAAGTTGGATTATTTTAATCTACCATAAAAAAAAGTAAAAAAAAAAATATAACTTTAAAAAACAAATACTTTCAAGAGTACCCTTAACTTCAGTAATTCAATTATTTTTATAATATATATTTATAGCAATAAAAATTTTTTAAAAGCTCTGAGATTCTTTAAAATATATATTTTTTACTCTTCATCAGAAATAATATTCGTATAATAATATTAACAAAGAGAATAAATAAGAAAGTCAAAAGATGACATATTGATTGATGCGGAACGGAGGAAGAAAGATTAAGTGCAGTCGGAATTGAGTTAGGTAACTGTGATGAGGGAATCGTTTGTTGTTTACTAGTTACAACTCGGTTCTTTTGGTTCATTTCATTTATCTGACTTTTTTTCAATACACACAAAAGTTTTACCTTCAATTTTTAGGGTCCACCATTCACATACAGATATGGGTTTTCTTTTTTGTTGTACGTCAGTGGATTTATCACAACCGAAGTTGCCGGTACTTCCGCAATATTTCTCTACATATCTTGGCATCAGCGAGACTTTGGGAAACGAGAATTAAGCCGAAAAAATTGCGAGGTATATACTTCATTTTTTTTATGTCTTTCTTCAATGTCTTCGTATTGTATCCTATCATTTTATCTTTATTATTGTTAAATATTTTTCATACGCAACCGTATATTATTTTGTGATTATCTGTTACTTACAATATTTTTATTATTATCAATATTACAGTTATAAGAAAACTAACTGAATTCAAGAATTTAATTTTTTGATTTCAAAATTCTTGGGTTAAAACAATTGTACCTGCGATCGGTCTAGCTGCTCTCACTATTGTGATTATAACTCCGAAAATTTTTGGAATTTTGATTTAAAATTTTAAACACGTATTTTTGAGTGTATAAATTTTGATTTTAAACAAAAAAAAATTTTTTTTTTCGATTTGTCGCAGTGGCTATCCCACTTAAGGTACAATGTTATTAGCAAAAAACGTTCAATATGAATTATTTTTTTTTTTAGTACTCTGAAGCAATTGAAAATTTGAGGTGGTTCATAACCTTGTTAAAATCTACTAATATGCCAAATTTCATTTAATTCCGAACAATAACTCTATAATCGACAATATTCTCTCAAATAGTAGCTTCTACGTTGGAAATGTTATTAGCCTCAGCCAAAAAATACATATTCCGATTAATATTTCTCTTTTTATTGATGATACAAAAACTTACAAAAATCCGTCAATTTATAGTTTTAGTAGCATACTTATCAAATTGGTGATAGCTTAATCCAAAAGAAAAAAAAACACAGAAAGAAAAATTTCTTGACTGAAGAACAAAATTCTTGGCTCAAAAAAATTTTCGGGTGCCTGAAGGAAGACTGAAGTTGTGTTGGCCGAAGTAAAAATTTTTCTTGAAATTCTATTCTTGGCAGAAGCAATTTTTTCTTAATTCAAATTATCATCAATACTCGATGCAATAAATTTTTATATTTGATCAAGATTTTTAGATACTTTAGAGAAGCAGAGCCACCTACTTCAGCTGAGAAAAAAATTTTCTCACTCTGAGAAAATTTTTCTCTTGAATATTTGATACTCATTTTATATTATTTTAGCATGCAATTTTACATATTGAATGAAAAAAGGCTAAATTTTCTCAAAACAAGAAGTTTTCTTAACTTAAATAAATTTTCTTGGATCAAGATACGTATTTCTTAAAGCAAGACAATCAATTTTGTTGAAATAAGTGAAATTTCTTGTGTCAAAAAAAAAATTTTTTTTCGCTCAAGAAAATAATTAGGAAGAAAAATATTTTCTTGACTCAGGTAAACCTTTTTTTCTGTGTGGTGTTTGGTCGGTAATAGTAAAATTTACTTTACCGTTTATTTTATTGTTCTGGGATGAAAAGTAACTGTTTATGTTACTATTTGTAAGCATGACAGCAAACATCCTTCAATTGATTAAAAATGTTTAAACAATTTATCTATCGCAAAAGTAGCAATGATAATAAAATGCACTAAAAATTTATAGTGATTCTTTTTGTGTAATTTCTTTACAATAAGTTTAAAATTACTTGGTAATTCAACATTGAAAAGGTTACAGTTCATAAGGAACCCTTATTCTAAGCTTATCAATACAAGACTCTATTAAATTATCTTTGATTTATTACTTACTTAAAATTATTATGAAATATAATTGTTATTATGCTTGATTGCAGATACGCAAAGCTTGTAGAAAATCCTGCGAGTTCTTCAGATAACGAAAGTTCAGAGAATGAAGGAGAAAAAAAAGTTAAAAAAATAAAGAAAGTCAAAGTTGAAGTGCTGCTCAGTCACAAAGAAGATGAAACCCAATTAATTGTTTCTCCCTGAAGCTCATTGTGACTTAAATTTGTTTCTATTACTGCCACCAATACATAAATCAAAGACATTTATACCAATAAATTGATAAATTGATGATGTAATTAATTGTATTACAAACCCTGCCATATAGATTATTATACTATTGATAAAATTATAAGTGATAATTTATCGTAAATAAGTATGAAAATTTGTACATAAAACATTGTTATCATGTAATAACGCGATTTAGTTATAAGTTATAAGTAATAACTTATAATATACAAAGTAAGGCTGATATTTATTTAACTATTAAGATTAAAATGTTAAAAACTATTCCTAGATTTTAAAATTAGTGAAAGTGCTATTGTATAAGCGATCAATCGGTTGTTCTTTCTTCTTTACTAAATTACTTTACAAAAATTGAAATAATTTTAACTTCTTAATTAACGGAAAAAAAAAAAAAAAAAAACAAAGAAAAGAAAAAAAAACAAACACTTTATTAAGACTAAAGCGTAAGAATTTAATATCATTTATTTATTATGAAAAGATATTACATTAAAATTACGTTAAAGTAGAAGATAAGAATTTGAAAAAGACTCATTGTTCTTATTTTTAATATTAACAATAAAATTTATAGATATAAATATATTTATATTTATATTTTAAAATATTATTACATACTAAAAATGTGTAACGAATCATTGAAAAAAATAGAGCAAAACTTTCTTACAGTTCATAAGGAACCCTTATTCTAAGCTTATCAATACAAGACTCTATTAAATTATCTTTGATTTATTACTTACTTAAAATTATTATGAAATATAATTGTTATTATGCTTGATTGCAGATACGCAAAGCTTGTAGAAAATCCTGCGAGTTCTTCAGATAACGAAAGTTCAGAGAATGAAGGAGAAAAAAAAGTTAAAAAAATAAAGAAAGTCAAAGTTGAAGTGCTGCTCAGTCACAAAGAAGATGAAACCCAATTAATTGTTTCTCCCTGAAGCTCATTGTGACTTAAATTTGTTTCTATTACTGCCACCAATACATAAATCAAAGACATTTATACCAATAAATTGATAAATTGATGATGTAATTAATTGTATTACAAACCCTGCCATATAGATTATTATACTATTGATAAAATTATAAGTGATAATTTATCGTAAATAAGTATGAAAATTTGTACATAAAACATTGTTATCATGTAATAACGCGATTTAGTTATAAGTTATAAGTAATAACTTATAATATACAAAGTAAGGCTGATATTTATTTAACTATTAAGATTAAAATGTTAAAAACTATTCCTAGATTTTAAAATTAGTGAAAGTGCTATTGTATAAGCGATCAATCGGTTGTTCTTTCTTCTTTACTAAATTACTTTACAAAAATTGAAATAATTTTAACTTCTTAATTAACGGAAAAAAAAAAAAAAAAAAACAAAGAAAAGAAAAAAAAACAAACACTTTATTAAGACTAAAGCGTAAGAATTTAATATCATTTATTTATTATGAAAAGATATTACATTAAAATTACGTTAAAGTAGAAGATAAGAATTTGAAAAAGACTCATTGTTCTTATTTTTAATATTAACAATAAAATTTATAGATATAAATATATTTATATTTATATTTTAAAATATTATTACATACTAAAAATGTGTAACGAATCATTGAAAAAAATAGAGCAAAACTTTCCTTAATATTTCAATTACACATTAATATTTCATACTCCTTTGTAACGTCCGACAGTTATATGTATATATGTTATTAATTATTAATTATTATGAATGTTATATCACATTGTTGTAAGTTTTAATTATATTCAATCAATTAATAATTATAACTACGCAATTGTTTCATTTTCTCACTCTTACATATAATTAATTAAACGATCTTCATTGAAGAAGAAATAAAACTTATTATTATTAGATTTTTTTAACTATATACATTGTCTTTTTATGAAAGATTTCAACAGGTACAATTAAGAAGTCGCCAATATTATAAGAAAATAGGAAATAAATATTTTCGAGCATGTAATTTTCTTCTTATTTTTTAAAATAATTATTTATTACATTTATTTTTTATTATCCTGATCAACGTCCGATAATAGTTGGCTCATCGGCCATCGCAATTTCTTCAGTTGGCGCCTTATCGCGTTTTCTTTTCTTAGAAAACAGTATAAAAGCACATCCGGCAAGAAGATTACCCATGCAGACGAACCACGCCAGGACTAGAGAGAAACCATAGTGCACTGATGACCCTTTTGGAAATCCCATCACTGTATTTTTGCTGCCGTACTCCATTGACGAAAGGACCACTTGAATAACAACCATCACGCAGGCGCCTTTAATATTTATGTGTTGTTTAATTAAAATTAATTTTAATAGGATTGATATCAATATTATGAATTATAAATAAATTACCACTAATAAAATGTATCCCACCAGCTAATCTTTTGAACATATATCGAGGGTTTCGGAAGGTGTAAATTGAAAATGAAAATCCCATGAGCATAATTATCATACTGATGATCGCAAATGAGACTTGAGTTCTTGCGTAACCTGAAACAATGGGTAAAAAAAATTAAGAATATAAATTTATAATTCTAAATTATCATTTTAAGATAAGTTTGATATTGGTGATAGTAAATTTGTTAAACTGCTAAAATATTCTGAAATCTTTTAAACTTTATTAAATGTTTTAAATTAAAACTTTTATGGAATATTTTAGACAGTTTCAGAACTTTTGTAATTGATATAACTTAACAAATTTGTTTTGTTAAAATACAAACTTTAATAACATGTAATGGAGGGATTACTTACTGAGAACGGTAGCATCAAAGTCAAAATCAGACATGATATTTTCTTCTGTTGGAAACATTTCTTGACGCTTACATTCTTCTGTAAAAATATAAATTGTTTAAAGTTAATTTCACTTTGGATCAAATATTTTATTTTTAAAAATATTAAATAATTATGCAAACAGAAAGAACACTTAAATTTTATAAAAGATTTCCATTAATAATTCTCAAATTGGATGTGAGAAAAATATGGTATATCGAGATATTCAACAAGGTCAGAGATTGTAAAAGTGAAATTTTAAATAAATGATTATTTGAGAGGATAACTAATTATTACGATATACATTTATTTTATAATAATCTAATTTTCTGAAAGAAATACTAAAAAAATTTTATAATCTTAAAATGTACACCGAAATTAATGTATTTGTAGAGCCCTGAAGTCCATATTCAAGACTATAATTATTCCTATATTATTTCGTCTGAAAAGATTTATTATTTAATTTAAGTATTTTCAATATTTCTGGCGTGAATAATCGATTAATTTAGGTTAAATATAAGCTTAAGATAAGTAATATTTTCAATGATTGAGAAAATTAAAAAAAAAATGATTATTACGCTTTAATCAAATTTTGATATTTTGCGTTTTTAACAGAGGTTGGTGAAGAAATAATTTATGAAGATTGTTAGATTAACGTCAACTCATTTTTTTATGGATTTGCACTAATTTTTGTCATTTAGTTTTTTCAAAAATTATTCTAATGCGAACATCTTTTTTTGTGCAACCATCAAAATAATTTTAAAGTTGTACAAAAAATAAAAAAAAAAACTATGTATTAAAATTCTTTAAAAATTGTTCAGAACAAGAAATTTTATTTCAAACTCATGAGAAAAAAAGTAATTTTAAATGATCAAAAATAACGAATTTTAGATTTTAAATATGACCGCTAATTTGAACAATATTAGTAAAATGATTTAGAATAAATATTTCTAATTGATTGATCAACATAAAATCTTATTTAATTAGTTAAGATTCCAATACATGATCAAATCGATAAAATTTACTAAACTGAAAAAAAAAAAGATTTATCCAATAAACACACGAGTAAATTGACTATAAAATTCTATTTTATAGTCAATATCGCTCCCATATATCGTGTTCATATTTGTTCCACACGAATTCTCCACTTGATTAAAAATATGAAAAAGTACTAATGGTGCTAGAAAATAAAATAATAAACTAACTCACGATAAAATTTTAATTCTCCGGTATTATTCTGTTGAACTGGCTCGTAACCTGAAATACAATCTCTCCAAAGTCCTTGATTCCTGTAAACTAATGTTCTGCCGTTTTTGTCAGTATTTCTGAGGAGTAAGCCCTTTGGCTGACTAATGGGTGACTCAACCGAGTACCAGTGATCCGTACAAATAGCGACAGCCCATACACACGCTGCTAATCCGATGAGAATAGTGCACCCTAAGAGAACTCTCCTCTCGAATATCACCTATAGAACATTGTCACGTACAATATACACAATACAAATACAGTCACTTTTATAAAAATTACCCTTGTTAACTAATAGACAAGCATATACAAAAATAAATATCTACACATGTATACATTTTGTAAATTTTATTTCATAAAATCCTTTATTTATGCAAAAATACAGTAAAATAAAATTTTATTTTTAACTAAAAATCAATTCAAAATCTGTTATATGTACAATATTTTTGTATGGGTTTATTAAATAATGTATTCAGACTGTTACTATCGGAAAATTTCAAAGAACCACTTTGTCAAAAAAGTGGAGGTAAACAATTTACTAATCAGAACGTCGATATTTCATTTATATCCATCATACACTGAGAGAAAAATTTCTTTTGAAAAAAATCAGCAATTTTGTGAAAAGAAATTAACTTGTTTAAAATTTTCAGTAACTTTATTTTTTAGCTAGAGAACTCAAAATTTTTCTCACAGTAACTTTTTTGTTGAAAAATAGTTTTCTAGATTAAAAAAAAAAAATAATTTTAGATAGACAACTTGCAAATTTTCATCCAAAATTTCTAAAAAATTAATTTTCTGTCATAGCAATGTCTATTTTTTAAAAAGAAATTTTTTCTCTCGGTGTAAGGTAAAGTACCCAGTAGTTGAACAGATTTCAGAGTAAAACTTATTTGACCCTACTTTCAATATATAAAGATGTAATTATTAGTTCAAATTAGTGATTTTCATGAAAATATAACCAATTTTGAATTTATTTAAGCGCAAAATAACAAAGATTATCGATTATTTATATTTTGACAACGTTTTTAAAATGGACTATGAAAGTTTAGTAGTACTTGAACAATCAATTCTGATAAGCCGCAGTAGTTGAACACTCCGGGAGCAGTAGTTGACCTAATAAATGTGTATATTTAATATGTTCATCTAAAAGTAAGAAATATTTGTATTTAATTTTTTAATTACATTTTTTTTTGAATGACAAAGTAAATTTTTAATTAAAAATCAAAAGAACTCAATTCACTAATTTGCAGCTATAAAACTTATTTAATTTGCCGAAATTAATACAAATCACAATGCTGATCACTAGTCTATAAACCTACTAGAGGTTAGAGTGCTATTAAAATTATACGGCCCCGGCTTGTTCAAGTTCTGGGTATCGCTTTGAAAATTTGGAGGTATAGTTGAACGCTAAAATTTAATATAAAAATTATAGTTTATGTCTTTGCAAAAAATATGTATTATTTAGAAAATACTATTTCAGTAGGTGGTACATTTTTTTTTTTGTTAAAATGATGACATACCGTTTTTTTTACTGATTTTTCGGTTTACGGTTAAGTACCTTTTTCATGAAAAAAATAGCATCTATCAGCTATTTTCGACATGTCAACTTTTAAGTTAATAAAAATATAATTGTTTCAATTTATAATTGAAAAAACTTACAGAAATCAATTACTGTATCATTAAATAATTATAACATGCGAATATTACTCATAATAAATATACAGATTCTGTATTACAACATTTCAAAAAGTATGTTCAAGTACTGGTGCCATTTTTACAAGTGTTCAAGTACTGGGTACTTTACCTTGTATGAACATCAATATTTATCTTATAATTACTGGCAAAAGAAAAACCTTACAATTTTTTTAAATATCGGTATCAGATAAATTGCTTATATAAATTGTTAAATTCCCATTTTAAGTTGACTTTCTACAGGAAAAAAAAATTTTTTTCAATGTATGAACTCATATGTTTCCTATATATAAAATAAAAATCATATTTATATAAGTATGATGCATATAACTGGTCAAGAAATTCAGTTAATTTAGAAAAAATATCTTTTTAACTAGGATAAAAATTTTGAAGAATATGATTTTCTTGATTAAATATTGTTCCCATTGAACCAAGTTAATTTTTCGATCAGGGTATGTTTGAAGCAAAAATAAATATGAAAAAAACATATGTAAAGATATATATTTTTTAATATGTTTGCCTATTTGTTAACATACATATTTTTTCCGCTAGGACAAATATACGTGCAAACAAATATTGGTACTTGAATGTTACATGAATTCATGAAGCAATAAAAGTACTACATTCGTTCAATATCTTTCATAAATGTAAGACTCTAGTAAGTGTTATATGTTATATGTTAGATAGGTACATCGATAAGTTGCGCATCTTGAACTTGATTGATGCTAAAATATTCTAGTAAAGTTTCAGTATCGATAAGAATACTAAAGTAGCATATGCAGAAAAATTTACATTGTCAATACACTGAAGCTTGCACACTTGCACACTTGCATAAGCTCCAGAGATAAGTCACGAGTGATAAAAGTGCTCAAGGGAAATCGAATCACACAACAGGGAACACTGAAGTGTTATAAGAGTAAAGAAAGTAAGAGGGTAAGAGAGTAAGAGGTCGCTCACCTGGTTGTACAAAGCTTTCATGCGACTTGCCATTCTTCCTTTTGCATCAAAGTCAATAAACTACCTTGTGGTGTTTTTTCAACTTTTTTTTTGTCAAGACAAATTAATTAAATAAAATACTGCTTTATTCTCTCACTACATCCGAATTATATTACAAATTGTTACACGGAAGTTGTGATGTTTCAATGCACTTAACTTGGCGATTATCCACTTTTATTCGAATCATATGTTGTTGATAATACTAGATGTAATTAATCATACACGTCTAGAGTTAAGTCATTACCAGTACATTATTTAATTTCTGTTTTATTTTTTGTTATAATTTATAATTATTAATACTTTGATATGATTATTATGTCTTATGTCTGTAGACTTTTTAAAAAATATATGTACAAGTAAAATTACATTTTTACTGTTTTTGATACTTATTTATAATTTTAAAAGTTTTAAAAATATTGTTTAAAAAATGTGTGACAGTTGAATCGTTGTCTCGTTAAGTTATAAAAGTAAAACTAGTTTTTCTTTGATCTTGTCTCGTTGGACTAAAATAAATTTAAACGGTGTACTATCAATGTGTTGACATTTAGACGATCTACAATACTAACGCATGACTGTATAGTGACTGTGGGCTTCATTCCATCGCACATTTAGATAAATCTGAAACAAAGAACAACAACAACAATTAAATGCAATTGTTAATTTTTTATTTGCTTGATACAGTTTAACAATTAATTATTACTTTACTAATTAAGTAATATTCTGGTAATTATTTGGAAATCAAATTCACAATATTTCAACTTATAAAAATAATATTTAGAATTTTTTTTAACAACCTTCTTTTTTTTTCTCAAGGTTCTTGAAATGTGAAATAATTCAAAAAAAATTTTTGATAAAAATTTGCATTTTTGATATTTTCTTTCAATTGTTTGGTTTACTTATGCAGAATAGGAAAAAGTGAACCATAAATCATTAATTCAAATAATTTCCACCACAAAACATTTTAATAAAATAAATAGAAATGTTTTTCTTGCACTTACATGATTTATAAATGTTAGCAAGAACTTATGAAACAAAGTGTAAAATCAAGTCAGTAATACGATAGTGAAATAAAAACCGGATGTAAAATGTCAAAACAAAACTTGAATAACAAAAAATAACGAAATAAAATACATTATTCACATGAATCACTGGGAAAATTCGTCTAATTCTTCAGCATGTTCTTTGTTGGATTGATTTAATTAACTGGCTGAGCCAATTATTTACTACACCATTCTGGCTGTACACCAAACAACTGACGAGTTACAAACGTAGCTCGCTTTTTTAATACCACATTATTGTCTTTGTCCTCACCCTAATTTATATATCAACTTGTTCATTGTTTCGTCCGTCTATTATGTATACTTGATAATATATTTCGACAAATAAATCAGATTGAAATAATTCCTGGGATCTGTACTGGGAACAAAATCTTTAGCACTATGGATGTAAAGTGTATAATGGGATGGCATAGCTCATTGAGTTATTCCTCGTAATCGGATTGAATCTGCTACTATTGAAAATTCTGGGGACTAAGCCCCGGCTTGCAACCGTGCCAGAGTTGGGCATTTTTGATCTGTTTTATTTAAACAATTGCCAGAATTTATAATTTTTGAGGGGTGACGGGCCATTTAAGCTCAACAATAAATTTGCTGTCTTCTCTCTGATTTATGATTCTGTTAATTAATAATAGCAAGAAAAAACCGGGAAATATTTTAATACGGGTTTTAATTGCTACTTTCATTAACATCTTTATTTAATAACAGAAAGTAGTTTGAATTAATGCACAATTTTTTTCTTTTATATTTTCTTTAAACTCTTAATTAATATTATTCAAAAAATTTGCATTAATTTCTTTTTCCTATGAATATGTATTTGATTAAATCTTTTTTTGGGTAATCAATTTTTTTTCATATAATAGTGAATGAAAAAATCTATACGACGTAAAAATCCAAAACATTTTGAAACTGTTTTTTAAAAATAGAGGAAATATTTATATTATTTATTTATTTAATATACAAATATCCATAATGCCTACTTTTTAAATAAAAAATTTAAGATTTTTATAATAATGTTAATATTGATCAGAATCCTGTTTAAATTTATATTAATTACAATATATTTATAGAACTAACTGCTACTAACTAGAAAATTTATTTCTTTGTAACATTGTAGATAATTATTAAAAAGTAAAATCAAGCTTGCTTTGGTCACTTCCACATACTTTTAAAGAAGACAATTCCAACTATTACATTAAGAAAATATAAATTATTATTAAATTTTAATTTCAATAATAAATTATAAAGTTTTAAAACGTGCTCAAAATTAATTAAATTCTAAAACTCTTACTTAAAATTGTGACTATTTATATTTTCATTGATAGTGCCAACAATGTGAAACTGTAATTTTTTAAGAACTAGTTTCCGCGTAAGAAAATCGGAAATCTAAAAACTCAGGAAGTTCTAATCTTCAGCTTGATCTCTGACGATTAAGTTTAAGTCAATTTTGACATTCTAAGGTTCTGAGAAATTTAGAATTAATTTAAAATTTCTTGAAAATTTTATTTTTACTAAAATTAGTTGTTCTATTCGAGAGTTAATGACGAAAGAAAAGTTTTTCCAAATTATCTTCGCAGTATTTTTATTTTTCAATTTTTCCCAACAAAGTCAAACACGTGTTCGTAGAATTTTTTTATTGATTGTTTTAATTGATTAATGTATTTTTTATTAGTGTAGCCTTGAAAGTTTTTTTTTCTACCCTTCAGTAATTACCACAAAATTTATCATTTTTCTGTAAAACTTAGGGACATACATTTAAGCACCTTTAGTCACGTTTTGTACATTATTAGATCAATTGAAAAAAAAAAGTAAAATATACATTTACTCATAATACAAAAGTTTTAAATACACTCTCTGTTATTTTGATGATAGAAGAAGAAATCTTAATCTAAAGAAACTCAGTTAGAAGTGAGGAAGATTAATTTTACTTTTTACTAAAATTGATGATAATTGATTATGACATCAAAAGATAGAAAACTTATACTGAGTCGAAGAAGTGAAAAACAAACCAATCCTATAAGTGTTTCTCGACAGACGTACTGAAAACCAAGTGAAGCGTATTTCATCAGTCTTAATGTCCTTTTACCGAATATAGTTCAATTACTTTATTGAAAAGTTATAAAACAAAGAAAAAATACAAGTAGAATTTTTCTTTACTTTGAAAATTTTTAATTGTCACCATCTACCATTTCTCAGTTACTCAATCGATTTTGCTCATCTCCGAACTTCATCTAAGAGTAATTACATTAAAAAAGCGACCAAAATTTCATTGGGATTTAATTATACTAGTGAATACGATGGTAATACTTTTAAATTTGACTAAAAAAATTGTTTTACCAAAATTATATATTGAATTTCAGTTGAAAGCTTATAAAGTGCAAATTATAATAATCTTAAGAGGCTGTCAAGCGAAGAATGAATAGCTGGATGTATTCTAAACTTTTGAATATATCACGTAAAGAGTTTGGAACCTTATGTAGACTCTATAGTATAGGATAAAAAAGAATAAAGAGAAAAGAACCTTTTCAATGGAAATTTATAGATGAAGTGAGAGTAAATCCGGACAGTGAAAACGGAGACTCGAACCCAGGTCCTCCGATTACACGTCGAGAGTTCTCTGTCCGGTAAAGCTTCCCTCCCTGTAATCTAACGAGATTTTTTTTTTTACTTTTATTTATATACATTAAGCTACACTGTCCGACCTAAGATAAACTATTTTGACATTTAAATGCTGTAGTAAAAGGGAGTCAATAAAAAATTCAACTGACAATACGTTTAAAAAATAATACATTTTTTATTTATTTTTAGTAGAACTAATAAAAACTATCTTAACTTTAGAAAATTTTGAGTTTTCAAAGCAGAAAATTGAAATTTATCCAACAAAATGTTTACTGAAATTTGAATAAATAAATTTTAGTTTATTGATAATAATCTTTGTAATGACAAAGTATAAATAGTTAAGAGAGCCATCCGTATGGTTATATTGGCAATAGAGTATTGCTGTAACAGCTATTTGAATGATAATAAAAACAATACTTTCCTGCCAGACTGAAAGTAGTTATTAATAAAACAACCCAGGGCTAATTTAACGATGATATATTCTATTGTAGTCACAATTCACTCTTAAATTATGCAGACAGCGGAACACTAAAAAATTATTGATGTAAATATGATTATCAAAATATTTACTGGATTATTTTTTTTGATAAATTGGCGTTAAGAGATTTTCTTTAGATAGAATTTTTAACAAAATAATTGTAAATATATTTTGTAGAATCAGGCGCAAAATTTTAAATTAATTAAAACAAAAAGGTAAAATATTCATGTGTAGGAAACTTTAAAAATGTTTCCATTATTTTTATTTGCCATGAGCAATCTGTTTTATAAATTACAAACATTATCCAATTACTGTTAGATTAAATAACAAAAAAAAATTTTTTTACGAAATTTTTCTCTTCAAATTATTCTATAAGTAAACTTTAAGAAAAGAATTATATAATTGTTTAGCAAAAATTTAATTATATACATTGATTTTTCTATTTTTGAAGCCAAAAATGAAAACTGAAGTCGTGATTATAAAAAATTACCGAAAATTTTTCCCTGACTAATACACACCACTGAAATTTATTTTTTTGTATTATCCCATCATTAAAAATCTTCTAGCCTAGTTAACCATTAAAAAAAGCAAAACATTTTAATTAGACAATACTGCTTAATGATCCTCAACAACACATCTCGTTGACAGTCTGATAATTAGTCCGAGTAGGTTAAAAAAAACTTATTTATAAATAGTTTAAAAATAAATCATTTTAACAATTTAATACCGACATACTTACTTATATCAACTCACATTTCACAGCTTTTTATATATTATACTACGAACGTGAATATTTACACAATCAAGAAAAAAACTTATTTACTTGAAATACGATAGAGTAAATATAGAAATGTCTTGTCATGTGATTGAGATAAATAGTCCTACTCAAATCCCTCATAGTATCAGTATCAGTGATCACTATCGTTATTGAAATGTCCATTAATGTTTATTTATTATTTATTGATCTTCAAGGGTGAATTGCAGATTTCCAAGTTAGTAATTTTTTATTTTAGTTTCATTAATCACCATAAAGTAGAAATTTTATAGCTTTTTAATGGATAATCAGTTTATAACCTTTCGACAGCCGATTGCAATTTTTATAATTAAGAGCCTAAAAAAAAAAATATTATTTCCGGGGTATTTACTTGATGAAATGAGTTTTTTTAGTTGATTTAAGTATTATTAAAAAGGTCGTGACCTAAATTTGTACTGTTTCAAGGTCACATGTAGTTTTTAGCTACATTTTATTTATTGTGATAAATTTTTGGAGTAGTTATAAATAGATTAGAATAGTCGATAGTCTATGGTACATTTAAAAAATTGAAAATAAAGAAATTTTTTTGACGGGCATATTTTTATGTGAAAGGGATTTTTATCGTTTAATTTTTTATCATCAGAAAGATATTGACATAAATTTGTGCTTTTTCGCAATTTTATATACTTTGTTCGAGATTGTCATTTATTTATTGTTTTGTCGAAAGCTCGTCAAAGCACCGACATTTCGTGCTTCAAGTTTTTAAATTTTAATTTGATTAATATTTTGGATGGATAGGAATTTTAAATAAATTACACTCGATGTTTGGGACAACAGGAAGAAATTTATTGTCCCAGAGGAGGAAAAATCTGGTGAAGCCAGATAAAAAAAACCTCCTCGATGATAAGTACAAGAAAAATTGTGTATGAATGTGTAATTGTTATTTAGTCAGGGCGGGACCGTAACTATTGTTGTTTAGTCAGGGCAGGACCGTAACTATGATAATATTGAACTATTCTCGTTGGATAGTCAATGTGTATTGCCAATTATAGGCGAATATTAACGACTCGTTG